>JAPQRQ010000014.1:10158032-10173384 GCA_037367365.1 Apogon talboti | reverse complement strand
TTCAGTGTTTCCATTACCAATTTTCTATTGCGCAATTAAATTTTGCGCATTTCTGAGGGTAATGGAAACCCAGCTACAGACACAGCCATTAACTTGAAAATGGAGTTAGATGATGACAACCAGCTCCCAGCACAAAACAGACTCCATCAAAAACTTCACATTCGCACGCAAGCATGCACAAATCATATCAAATGATGTATAAGGTGTAGCAAAGCTGAAGTTTAAAGTCCTCAAGTGCAGATGCAGAGTTTCAGTAATGAGCTAACATCATCCTTTGCAGCTGGAAGGAGCATCCCAGTGCCCAAAGGACTCGTCCTTTTCACTCTTTTTTTCTGTCTTTCAACATATATTGTGTCACTGCAGACTGTTCATGGAATTTATGGGATGTTTTCTATCTTTGCTCTTCTAATCTAGAGAGTCTCATACGGCACTGATTTATTATCTCCACGATACAGCAACTTGGCAGACGCTCAAGTCCTCTGATTGTATCTGGTGCACCAGCACACAATATTTGTCAAAACATTTGGCCTTCATGCATTCTTCCCTCCCTCTACCTCCACATATCGACCCCCACCTCCTTTTCCCTCCATCTTTTCCTCTCCCCTTGATACTCTGAAGATCAGAGGACTCTCTGGCCAACACGAAAACTCCCAGTGACAGACAGAAACATTTTTATCTGCAGAGATCACACAGCCTGATGTCTGTGAGTGGAGAGGGAAATAGAAACTAGAACAAATGGGTTTAATCCCGCTGTTAAACGTGATTGCGTGTTCACGAAACATCTTCCACGCTGAAAAAAAAGGAGGAGGAAGAGAAATCTTGAGATATCTGTGTATCTCCAGAGGTGCTGTCACGCTATGGCTGGGCCCTGCTTCTCCCGCACACACAAAAGGATTAGTCAAAGGCACATGAATTCTTACAGGATTAAAACATGCACTGGTATTTCAGTGCGCTGGCTACTTAGCAGAGTATTTAAGCTACTGATTAGGTAATGGGAACATAGTGGGAGGCCTGGTTGGACTTGAAGGATTTGTTTGCGAGTGCAGTGTCAGCAGGAAGCAAACAGGATGTAACTGCAGCACAGAGCAGAGTCAGGTCACATGACTTGGATTTAAGTCAGTATCAGGTCATGAATCTGAGACTTGATGTGAAAACCAGTGACTTGTGACTTTAACCCTTGACTTCATAACAGTGGAGAGATTACAGGCTTAAAGGAAAGTTACACAATGATATATAACTTCAGAGCTGTTACACAATATGCATCAAATCGGGCAATTTTGTGGCACAAGCAGCACAGTAAGGTCCCAGAGTGAATTAAAAAACCCCAAAAAACTGATATCTTACGCTTTTACCACAATGATGTACTTGCCAAAATACTACAACTGGACTGATTTGGTTATGATCTCTGCAAACCTGAGTTGGTATCAAAGGTGGAAAGTAATTTAACAATTTGAAATAGATACTTGCACTTGACTTACATTACATCTTTTCCTTTACATTTATTTTCCATTTTTCCTCACTTGTTTCCTTTTCCACCATTTTTAATTGAAAAATTGTAAATTGTTTTAATACAACACCACATTAAAGATTTAAACCAATGCTTTCCAACTTTTTTGGCCTCTAGCATCATAAAAAAATCTCTACGTATTTGGGCTCATATTTCAGATATCTGAATATCCAACAACCCAAAGCTTTGTGTATCAGCACTTGTTCTTTTTCTTCTCTCATTTATTAATCATGTGATAAGACCTTAGATTTACCTGCTGTGTCTGTTTATGAAGCTGGATATAAAATAATTACTTCTATTATGCGGAAAATGCAGACATCCAATTTCACTACATTGAACAAAATTTGAACTCCATTTTTCTTTGCATGTAAACAAATATTCTGCATTACTATATATTGTACTGGTCCAGTGTGCAATATTTTGGGGGATCTAATTGCACAAATGAAATACGGATCCATCCATTTTCTGAACCACTTAGTCTTTGTGAAGGTCTTGGGGGGGGGCTATCCTGGTTAACAAATGGGTGAAAGTGGGGTATACCCTGGATGTGTCACCAGTTAATCTCAGGGCTGATATATACAGACAAACAACCCTTTACTCTCCCATTGATGCCTACTGGGGTTGACCAATGAACATATTGAGCTGCATGTCTTTGGATGGTGGGAGGAAACTGGAAAACCAAAAGAGAACACGTAGAGAACGTACAAACGTCACACACAAAGGCCCATGCTGGCCGGTGTTGGAGAAATTTATTGTGTTGTGTTGTTGTTCCCCTATAATGAATAATGAATTATTTCGTCTGACGATGTTTGTCACAATTTTGCTTTACCATGATTCTATCAGATCAGCTCACACTTCCTCTTCTTTTTTCCATTTTACAGAAGGAGACATTCCTATGTCTATTGTATGTTTGAGTGTAGACCAGAGTTAGTATCACTTTAAAGCCCAGACTTTAAAGACCCAGTGAAGTTACATAAAGGTAAGTAAAGTACTGAAGTAAAGGATCTGAATTGTTCTTTCATCACACTCAGCTGAAGAACATGTATGAGGTAAGAGAGGCTTTTACTCAGTGGACATTTTGTAGTCTAATGGGACTGGATTTGTCTTTAGTAGTGCAACAATCCGGCTGGGAATTTTCTCCGTCAGTATCAGAATTTCAATGTAATATAGATAGCAAAAAATGTAACAGCTGTTACATCTATGTGTCCACTATATATTTTGTCATTGTATATAATTTCATTATTCATTCTTTTACAGGATCTATCTGTGACTTGTTAGAGTATTTACATAGTACGTATAGTGTCAAAGATATTAAAATATCAGTTGCCAATCTGGTCACATGATCAATTTCTGCCGTATTTATGTCCAGAAATTTACTGCACAAACTAAACCGCTGTAAAACCAGTGGAAATCTCCACCACTTTTGGTAAATGGAGCCTGAGGATTCACTCTGCTGTAAAACTGTGACTACTAAAACTGTTGCCTTATGCTGAGACTATGTATTTCTTCATAAAAATATAGAGCTAATGGAAGAAGACTGGGGCTGTTAAAATTTTCTTTGGACCAGAGAGAAACAACACCCCAGTAAGGTGCCACTTTGGGTGTTCCCCTCTCCCTGAGGCCTGTGGTGGTGCCGGTGCCGGGGCGGGGATCCACTGTGGGACACTTGCCACGGGACACTGGGTCTTTGCTTCACCCCCTCTTTCTAGTGTTAATCAGAGCCACATGGAAACAATTTGGGGCCACGTTCTCTTATGTATAAGCACACATATGTAATGTAAGGATCCACATACTGCACATTTAGTATATACACTATAACAAATACAACCCTCATTACATAAAAATATTTGACCAACAAAGGACGTGTGATTTTAAGGCTGTGAAATGATCTTAAAATGTATTAAAAGTGTACATATATCAACTTATATTAAATATATCTTCATTTATTTCAGAGTGTAAGTAGATTTAAGCTTCTTTTGAATAAATATTTGTCTAAAACTTTAGTTATATTTACTACATATTTCACAAAATCTATTTATATTTTTGATCCACTAAGGCTCTGGCACAGATTAGTTAAATTTACTAGGTATGTTTAATCATTTCTTAAAAAAGGTAGATCCAGTCACTAAAAGGGTGTGTGATTTTATAACCACTTCTTATTTATTTAAGCTCAGTAATATTTCCCATTACTCAAAATATTTAAAATGACCATGAGAAATGAATGCATTGTATGGTAACCATGTAGTAGACTTTTTTTTTACATTGGAAAAATTACTTTTTATTCCACAAAGTATCATTCACCGCTCTGATATTATTGAAAAATATCAGTGAAAGAACTGAAATTCCCTAATTGAATCTTTGCTCGATCAATGTTTGGGTATGTTAATTCAATTTAAGCACTGTACTATGGGCTGTTAGTGTTAAACTAACCTGGTTTTATTTTTACCCATACCACTGAGACTGCACAAATGTTAACTATTCTCTTCATTGAACTACCATGTTTTTGGTGAAAATGGTTGTCTCTAGAGAAATGCATGCATATGTTCTTTTGCAAAAAAAAAAAAAGAAAAAAAGGTCAGTCCATACAATAACAAGCGTTGAAACTGGATCCACTGTTGCGAGGCCACCGGACTCCAATTCGGAAGAGAGTTGATTCATTAATGTGACTTAAGTTGTGGAAAATATTTTCTTTTCTGCCTTGTTTGCAGAACAAAGCATCACTGTGCCATGTGAACTGTTTTTTGCTGGTAGCTTGGAGAACCGGAGCCCTAATAAAGCTCTCATGGCAGACAGCTATTCCATTTAATTAAATGAAAAATCCATTTCTCCATCATTCAATTCTCAATTTCCGTTCATAAAAATAATTCTGTGGATTGCTGGGCTCATTCATTTTATTCATGAAGACAAATAGGCTGGTCTGGAAGTGGTTCCACTCCTGTATGTGTGTGTGTGTGTGTGTGCGCGTGTGCATGTGTGTAAATGGGACTTTTTGCATCTATTAGGGTGCTGCTCATGTGCTTGAACACATGACAAACATTCTTACAGAAGGTCAAACTTTCATGATGTGCTCAGATAAGGGTTGTTTTTTCCCCATTTGGGTTTTCCCTCTAAATCCTACTCACAGTCAGATGTGAAATGAATATTTTTACATCACCATTTTTTTTCTAATATCATGCAGTATATTGCAAAGTAACTTGAGCACACAATCAGTCCTCATGTTCTCTCTTGGTGTAACAATAACAAGCTCACACTGACATTCAACACTTCTCAATATCCTGGTGGTTCTGGTTTTTCCAGGTTTTGGCATATCTGTCCCGCTCTCCTCCAGCCCCTCAGATCCCACAGCCTCATTAAAGGGTCGGGGCCGGGATCTCCCATTATCCCAGTCCCTTCTTATTACCCAGCGCATTATTCCCACTGCAAAGACAAAGTGAGACAGGAAATGAAATAAACGCAGCCATGGCGGTCGAAAATGAATGGCTTCTGATTGAGGCCCACCGCTTCTCCTTGTTTATGGCGCCTGTCCACTTACTTGTCTTTTCCATCGCTCGGGTGATAAGTCAGCGCTGAGTGGACTGCGTCACGTAGTGATGGTTGGGAAGACACAATCACCAGTGACAGACCCCGGCTCCTGGTGGAATGGTCGTCTGCCATGACCAGCTGGGGTTAAAGATAGAGGGTAAAGCAAGAGAAAGAGAGAGAGAGAGAGAGAGAGAGAAGGAATGAAGGATTGGGAAGGGAGTATTATTGTCGACTGTTTTCCTGGATGCTTCCTTGGTGAGGTGTTTGAGGAACATCCTGCTGGGTGGAGGCCCTGGGACCGAGTCAGGACCCACTGGAAGGAACACATCTGGACGGAGGGACGGGCGGACAGAGGGACGCAGACTGGGTTCCACTCAATTTGAAGTTAGAATAGTTTAATAGTCTTCATATTATATCAACTTGATATGAGGTTCTGATTGTTTTGCACAAAAACAGCCAGTAGACATATTCTTGAAATATCTACTTTTTAGTTTGATTTTTACTGAGCACATTTCACAATCTGTATTTTTACACTTTTACTGCAAATAAGAAGCTTCTTTTTTGTCTGTAGTTCTGCTGGACTGGACAATGTGTGTATTTTTACCACCTCTGTTCAGGATTGTTTGTTATCATGGAAATATGACTTAAAGGTAGTATATTCTTTATTGAAAAAACAAAAAAAAAATCTCTTGTCCTTCTTTCACGTAGCTTATTCTGGTTTAACTGTGAACAAAGCAAATGTGTTGTTCACATAATAACACAAAACATGCTTTGACAACCTTGGATGAAAATGGAGAAAAAAATTAAAAAAAAGATCCTATTCCATGAAGGTATGTGTTAAGTGTAGTTAAGATCTTTTCTTTATGAGAGCAAAAATTAAGGGATTTTTTGTACTCTGGGAGATATCTTTATATCACACTTGTCATGACTCCAGCCAAGTAAGTTGAACAGCCATAAGATCAGACAGATTATCTTCAGTCTCTGAAGACTGAGGGAGGAACACAACACAATCCTACATGAGGCCTTTGTTTCATAACATTTCACTGTAAAAAGGTCTTACATCACAAACATATGAAGATACAAACTGATGGTCTGCCTGCTAGGCATTTCTGCCTGACGCACCTCCACTGGTGCTTTTGTGTGAGCATGCTACCTCTGAACACCTCTGCGAGTATCATTGGGTCATCAGCTGGGGACCACCAGTCCTCGATGTTTCGCTCCTTCAACCTCAGTACATCTCCTGGTGGCAGAGCAATGGCGGGGATAATTCCCTGCCACCCCATGCTGATGCCCCAAGTGTCATTTGACCCCCAGCTCCTGACCTTCCTCCTTAACCACAACCAGAAGCTGCCCTTCTCTGCTTCCTCTGTCAGATCTGTTATGGCTTTCCGACATGCTGTTCCTGTGCATCCCATATCACGGAGCAGGTGAACGGTTAAGGACCCAATAAAGCCCCTACATCCCACTTCCACACGGCATGTGATGGCCTTCCAGCCAGCCTCCCTACACTCCTCTGCCAGGTCTGCATACTTGGAATGCTTCCACTCATTGGCAGCCTCCATACCCACCTCCCATGGGACAATGAGGTCTACCAGCAGGATGGTCTTGCATGACTCTGACCACATGATCAGGTCTGGCCGTAGTGGTGTTTCTACTATCTCCCTTGGGAACTGGAGTCATCTCCCCAGGTTGACCTTCAACTTTCTCCTGCAGCGCTGGACACTTCTGCCACCACCATGGCTCTCCGTTGTTCAGTGGAGGCCTTCGATCAGAGCAGGGGGGTTTCCCTCCTGCTAAGCCCGGCTCGACACTCCTGGACTCTGCCAATTACCTCACGGTGTTTCAGCCTGCTGATTGCCACGTTTACTTCTTGCTGGGCTTTCCACTTCCTCAATGTTCATATTTGGGTTCCAGCTGCTCTCACCAGTTGGTCAGTGGCTTCCTTCAGCTCCAGCACCATCCGAGCCGTCTCCTGTTTGTATCCCAGGCTGATGGATCGCAGTGGCAGTTGCAGCGTGTTCCTGCCGACTTCTGACAGCCATCTTGGCAGTCTCAACCACTTCCTACATAAATGAGTTTGCCAACATGTCCATCTTGTCTGCCATCGAGGAGGGGACTTTGCTCTGGGTCGACTGACCAGCAATGGAATCTCTTCACCTCCTGGGACAAAGGTGGTATGGTTGCTTCTGACCCCTTTCCTAAGGGACAAGCTGCACGATTTGGCAGGTTTGATCTTCATCCTCGCCCACAACACCAGCTCGTCAATTTTCTTAAGCAGTCTTGTTGTGCATGCTGCTCTCTGGAGAATGGTGGTGATGTTGTCTATATAGCCTCTCACTGGTGACAGCCTCTGGCCCAAAGGCAGCTTCACTCCTCCATTCATCTTCTTTGTCCCTATGAGGATGATCTCGAAGGCCGCTAGAAACAGGATGGGAGAGATTGAGTATCCCACGGCAATGCCTATTTCCAGCTGTTGCCAGCCTGTGGTGAAGTCCTGATGGGTGCAACAGAGCTGGAGATCCCCAAAGTACTTGGCTACCAGGGTACGAATGCTGACAGGGATGTAGAAGAAGTCCAAGGCATACTCGATGAGTTGGTGGGAGACTGACCCGCATGCATTGGTGAGGTCCAGCCATACCACATGCAGGTCACTTTTCTTTCTTTATGCTCTCTGGATCTGCTCCCATATGACTGCTGAGTGTTCCACACACCCTGGGAAGCCTGGCACGCCCGCCTTCTGGCAGCTGGTGTCGACGTATCCATTGCTAGTGAGGTAGGTGGTCATCCTCTTTGCCAAGATGGAGAAGAAAATCTTCCCTTCCACATTCAGGAGCGCGATGCTCCTGAACTGGCTGATGGTGGTAGAGTTTGCCTCCTTCAGAAGGACTGTCACAGCTCTCCGCCACTCTGATGGGATGACCTGGTTCTTCCAGACCACTCTCAGGAGGTTCCACAGATGTAACAAGACCCCTGGGGCCAGGGGCTGAGGCTGCTCTCGCTTTCCGGACAATTTCTGCCACCTCACAGAGTTTGGGGAGAGTAGCATTGAACAGGGAGGATGGGGGGGCCTGGGCGAGGAACATAGTGAACATTTGTGATCCCAATGCAGTTGACTTTGCTGGGTCACTGTACTGCTCCCTGATGTTTTTGTCCAGCTCAGATTGTGTAATCTCGAGTTTCCTGCTTCTCTTGTCCTCCAGCAGATGTCTTGTGTGCTTGAAGGGGTTTCTGAAGAACCTGCACCTCTCCTTCTCCTTCTGCTTTCCGCATTTTCGGATGCACTCTACCCTCTGTAGGCTGGCAGGGTTCTTCTTCACTTTCTCCCACAGTGGCTTCAGGCCCTCCTTCTCCTCTTCACTTGCATGCCTCCACTGCTTTTGGAGCTGATGCCGCCTCTTTACCAATTGCTTAATCTCTCTCCCTCCTCCCCTTCCACCACTCCGAACCTGCCTCTGCACTCCTCATACAGGATGTTCTCCAATGATGTTAAGCTTTGTTTCCACCTGGCCACACAGTGAGTGCTTAAGGATGATGCTGAGGTCCTTGTCCAGCTGCTGCCAGACTGCCACCTCATTCGCTTTCGGCCATTTGACCAGCTGCCTCCGCCCAGGTTCTCACCTCTCTGGCCCTTGGCCTGGCTTCTGTTTGGGGTTTGTCAGTGTTCTGGGGTTTGCCGGTGTTTGAGGGGTGTTTTTGGCGCCACACTCAGAGGAATCTGGGTCGTCCGAGGGCCCTCCTCTCTCCTCCTCCTTCCATCCTCCGCACTGTAGTTAGTGACCTGGCTTTGGGTTCCTCTTGTCTGACCTGCGGTTGCAGTGCAATGTTGCTGCTGGCCTTCACACTTCATCCTTCCTTGGTAAACCCTTAGCCCTCTGAAAGTGGTCACCTTCTCCCATCCACACTTGCATCTTCTCATTATCTTCTTTGGTAACGACCGTTCTGGTCATTACCAAGAAGTTCATCTGGTTAGGCCCTTCTTCCACCCCACCTCTCAGAGGGCCAGCTGGTTGTTTTCCTTTATTCCTCATCAAAGTTTCTTAAGGGTGTCCCTTCTGGGACCAGTGGGTAAGGTAACTAGACTGCCACCCCAAATGCAGACTTTGCTACAGTCATCCAGTCTCTCCTGACTGTCCTCCAGTCTTCCCTGGATGCCAACTACCCTTTCATAGCAGTCACTGGACGTCTCCAGGCTGAACATATGAAGATACAAGCTGATGGTCTAATTGCTAGGCATTTCTGCCTGACACACCTCCACTGGTGCCTTTGAGCGAGCGTGCTGCTTCTGAACACATTACTTAAAACACAGCTGTTTTGTCACAGTGCAGTATCATACAGTGAAGACAGAGGCAGTATATTTGATGACAGAGCTTTAGACGAACGAAAAAGTCACAGTTATGTACAATGCATCCATATTTTTTCTGGTGATGTCCAAATGAATTTCTCTCCACATTTAACCTTCACCATTTGTTATAGTAATATCCCCTGTATTTTAACATTTTTCAGTATAAATCAGGCATTTTCCTATATTTAATTAACTAAAAATGAAGAAGTATAACATGTATTCTTTTTATGCACTGTATTCATTCATTAAACGGTGTTTATACAATTTACATATAAATGTGAACAATTAAATATGTAACAGGTTAAGTGGAAATAAACTATGGCATCAAAATGGCATTAGTATTATTAAATTTACATGTCTTGATAAATGAAACGTACTGTGTACATGTACTCTAAAATTATCATATCAAATCTAATTTTATTTTTATAGGCTCAAATCATAACAAAAGTTATCTCATGGCACTTGACATGAAGAGCTGGTTGAAACCAGACTCTCAAGCCAATTTACAGAAACCCAACAGAATCCTCCAGGAGCAAACACTTGGTGACACTTGGTGATGGTGGTGAGGGAAAACTTCCTTTTAACAGGCAGTTATGTAAGTAAATAAAAAGTGGCCAAAAATGTTGAGGTCCCACATCCACAACCAGCGTTTGTTTTGTTGGTTGAGGGTTTTTTTTAGTTACGGGGATTATCAGTCACTTTGCATAAATGTGATTTATTTGACAGTATAAGTCTTTAAAGTCTATAAAATTCTTCTACAGGGTACCTCAGAAACAGCTGGGGAAAAAATCTAAATAAACCATAGCTGCAAAATTAGCAAAATGGAATGGAATTTTTCAAAAAGGTGCTTATAAAGGATATTTGAGATCCTTTTGTGTCATTGTCAAAAGCTTTTGTCACGATAACCTCAAAACTGGATGCCACCAACTATAAAACGTACAAAACAGGAGGAAGCCCATTTGTAGCCACTGTAGGCAACAAAACACAATCATTCTCATTTTCACGTGATTATACACTCATGAAAACACAATTATGAATGTTACATTCCATTTAAATTTTTTGTAGTTATGCACAAATAAATACAGACAAAACAAAAAAACCCAGAGAAAACTTGGTTAGACTTACCTCTGCTTGTATGTGTCCATAGATACAGTCAGCAACAATGGGAACGCCCACAAACATCACATCCGGTTCGAGCCGAGGGGGAAAACAAACCAGTCTCTGCCATTAGCTATGATGCCGAAGAGTTGCTGTGTGCCCTTTTGCACCGCAAATAAATGAGTTTAGAAAATTTGGGACTCAACAACAAAACGTGTGTATGTCTGCAGTCAGCACTTCATTTCAGGTAAGTTTAATGTAATGTTAACCATTTCCAAACAATCATAGACTATGTCAGGGGTATCAGGAATATTAGATTGTTTAAACGCTAGTGAACTTTGTACTACATTTGCAATTTGTGTAGATTTCCTCGCAACATATACAAAAGTACACAGGTATAAGTAGAAGTACTGATTAAAGTTCTTTACTGAGTATGGTATATGTAAAAAAAAAAAGTGCTGGCTCTGACAATAAATTGATCAATCATTTAATTGTTGTTGGTCCAATATTATGTCCTTCAGAGGGCTATATTTTATTTTATGCTTGGAGTACATTTCGGAGCCAGCACTTTTTTTTTTTTTTTTTTTACATATACCGTACTCAGTAAAGACCTTTAATCAGTACTTCTATTTTTACCAGACTTATGTAAAGTATCTGTACTTCTACTCAGGTACTGAATGTATACTTCTGTAGAGGAAATCTACAAAAATTACAAATGTAGTACAAAGTTCATTAGCATTTAAACAATTCATCTAATATTCCTGAAACCTCTGACATAGTCTACAATTGTTTGGAAATAGTTATTACATTAAACTTACCTGACATTAACTGCTGACTGCAGACATACACGTTTTGTTGTTGGGCCCCAAAATCTGCCAAACTCGTCTTCTCTTCTGATAGCTTGAAGCCATTTTATTATTTGGTAAAATGCAAAACTTTAATTGGTGATTTTTATGTTTATTTGCAGTGCAAAAGGGCATACAGCAACTCTTCGGCATTATAGCTAATAGCAGAGACTGGTTTGTTTTCCCCCTCAGCTCTAACAGGATGTGACATTTGTGGGTGTTCCCGTTGGTGCCCGTTGTATCTATGCTACACTCTAAGCCAAAAGTTTTGGGAGTGACAGAAACATTGTTTTTCAAGCTTTGCTCCTTCAGTTATTAATTTTTTCCTCACATCTGTGAGGCAGACTGAAGAACAAAAAGCATTTTAAAGATTTTTATTTGCAAATAAATCTGATTTTTGAGAGAGATTTTGTGTTCCCGCTAAAACCATATTTGTCTTAACAACAGGATTTTTCTTTTTTTGTAGTTTTTACTGTACTAAATTTGTCTCTGTTATATAAGGGTGACATTGATATTGTCAGGTGACTCACCAAATATAAGAAAGCAATTCCTAGAAATTAGCTTAATAGTGAGATAAAGTATTGAATGATACAAATAGACAGAGATGTGTGTTATGGATATAATCACGTGCAGTGCATGAAGAGGGAAACACTAGCTGTTGAGTATGTATTTATCAGCGTTAGTGTGCAGTGAAATGTAAAGTGAATGTTTTCTGAGCGTAATTGACTCTGATTTCACATTTAGAATTAAAGTGCATTTAATCCAAGGGTAAATGGTTCATATTGCTTTTCTTGGATTGGTCTGCAGAGCTTAAATAAGTGCCTCTGATTACCGGTAATGAGTTTGGGATACACTTTCCAAAAGTCTTCACACAAAATGTATCACATCACAAACGAATGCGGTAGATGGCTCACCAGGGTGATTATGCAAGAAAAATTGTTGGATAAACAACTGAACCTTGTAAACCGAGGCCCATTTTCTGCAATTCCCTCACTTCCTCTAACTCCTTCCCTAATGAAAATATCCCCAGCCATCACCACCCCTCTCTCCTCACTGGAAACTCAGTGACAGCATTACACTCCACATTCCTGTCTAGTGAAGTTCTTGGCTCCTTTTTTTCCCCTGTTGGTAGAATATTGCTATAAATGAGTCAGTGGGTACAGCTTCTCAAGCCCTGTTTTACACTGAAACATGCAACATGCAATGTTATTCTGTGCTAATGCAACCTTCAGAGATTAAAGCATTATCGTACGAATGTGTAGCTGAAGTGAACATTTGTTTACTGGCGTATACGGACATCCGTTATTTTGTCTGTCATGGCACTATCCCACATCCCACTCCACCATGCAAACAATAACAGCCTGGCCTTCTCCCTTTCCCTGTAACTCTATTTACTTTTGTGTCAAATTAACTTTCAGGCTCCAGTGGTGGCCTCTTTCGGGTTACCAATTTGTGAGGAAGTGCGTTGCTTTTACCTTCCAGCGGGATCCAGCGTACCCTTGACAATATATCTCGTTGCCAGGGAAATGTGATATCCAAACAAACGGAGCGGGGGACTGTTGACTCAGGATATTGCTAACGTTTTACATTGGCCAACACAAGCCCCAGTGTGCCTGTCCTGGCTAAGGACTACAGAGCAGACTATCAGCAGGAGACTTCTACACAAAATGACAACTGCACAGGCTTTTAATAGTGTGGAGCATCACCCGAAAGAGACACACACTTCCAGTCCCACACAGGCACTCTTCTGAAATGATGTAACCAGAGCATTTGTTATGGCATTAGGCATATGGTCTTATCATCAGACAGCACTCTGTTCCTCAAGATAAAGTCCACCATCAGCCCCCCTGTCTCCACTGTACCGCCTCTGTCTATCTTTATCTGGACTTCATTCATGAAAACAGGACCTACATTTACAACTCGGACCCCAGACAAAGTTGGAACACTGTAAAATCTAAATAAAAACAGAATGCAATGATTTGATATAGTTCACAGACCCATATTTTATTCACATTAGAACATAAAAAAAAACATATCAAACATCAAAACTGACCATTTTAATACGGTCCTGTCTAATGCATGCGTTTTACCATCTGACACCTCTGTTATATCCCTAAACTTAAGCTTAGGTTTAGGGTTCAATGTAAAAAGGTTATCGAGTTTATTCCAGAATTACTACAGGCAGTGTTTCCAGCTCCTTAGTAAGGGAAGTATCTATTGTCTGTCCTAAAAGTTGCTAGAAGTTGCTAAATGACATCATCAGCAAATCTGCATAACTGGAAATGTGCATGTAATTGTAGGAGAGAGGAATACCATTGTGGAAATATGTTTAGAACTACAGATGTTTAGAACTACAAATGAATTACACTGCCATTTCTTTCTTTCTTTCTTTTTTTTAATGTCACAATTCCAACCCCGCTCCTTTATCTGGGCTACAGTGACCTAAATGAGGCAATCTGGCAATTATTTATTTATTTGTTTGTTTATTTTTTAGCTTCATTTTCTTAAGTTTGTTTTTTAAACTTATGGTACACCTGGGAGCCTACAACTAGTCACAGTAAAACTATTTTCAGTCTACATGAACAATCTAAATGGACCAAAAAGAGAGAACACTGTCAATGCCAATGAGAGTGATTCAGTGCAGTGATATGTTTTAGATAAATGATGCATGCTTTTAAGAGTCCCTAGAGGGATCTGAAAAATCACTAAATAATCAACAAAGTAGCTAAGTTGTTAATGCTGACTTTTGCAGTTAGGCAGACAGACCACGTGTTTTTCCGTCAGTGACAGGGTATGTCATTTTGTGTCATTTAGAGGGAAAATGCATGTGTTTTAGCATTTGAGTCACTTTTTAAAAGTTGCTAAAAGTTTCCAAACAAATTAGCTAAATTTGTAAAAAAAAAAAAAAAAAAAAGTTGCTATAGTAGTCTGAAAAGTTGCTAAACCTAGCAACAAAAGTACTACGTTAGCATTAATGACCACATGGTGCATTGTGGAGCAGCAATAAGTCAAGAACTAAAAGCACTTTTCCATTTCGTATGCAAACTTGCTTCAACTCTGCATGGCTTTTTTTGACATTTCCACTGAGTAAAAGTGTGGACTAAATAGATTAAACACGGATCTGTCAACCATCACTGTGTCAGTATGTGTGGCATCATGTCATGACTTTGAAGCCAGGCAGAGTTAGCACAAAACAATGGACCTCGCGCACAGCTTCTGAAGAGAACATTCGATTTGGTCAGGAGGTCGGCATTTCCATTTCCGTTTTGGCAGTAACTTTCACTGCCAGAGCCCATTTACCCTGTCACCACTGGAAAGATGGCTTCACCCATATTCACAAGATGTTTACAGGATCTTCCGTGCCTTACTGTAAATGACATGCACCACATCGACACCTGTTCAACCGCTCTGGCATCCAAGGATAACAAGGGTTTTAAACTCTACATTTCCTCTTACATTCTCAACTATGAAGGTAAATATACTATCGATAGCCATGCTATGCTGTTTCAGATATTTGCATGCTAGCTGGAGTTTACTTTTTGTATTTATCTTTATGTGTTATCTTTGTTGAACTGACTAATATAATGGAATTAATTCTACTCCTCTCAGTCTCTAATAAAGAGTGTATGGTGAAGCTAGGGAGAGATAAGACAACAGTTTCTGTTATGTTCCTTTCATAACCCAGCATTCACAGGGATTTAGCAAAGGTAAAACTCAGTTAAATCCTGTACATAATGTAGGAATAGCTAAATAGCTACTGAGTTTACCTTGCTGGTCCCACATGTTTTTTTTACATGGTTTCTGACTGCATGTTTTTTGATTGTTCATGAAATGCTCACGTTAACACTCTTCTTCTCAAATCATCACTCAAAGAGTGATGGGACCAGTGTTGCCAGATGTGAAATAAAATTATCATACCAGAAGCTTAAAATGATCGTATTTTGAGGAAAATTATCATACATACCCGATTTGACGTTGCTCAGGACCATCTGCTTCAGTAAAACATTACCACAGACCGTGTATAGTATAGCTTATAAT
>JAPQRQ010000014.1:10141743-10153312 GCA_037367365.1 Apogon talboti | reverse complement strand
TAATAATAATAATAATAATAATGATTATTATTATTTCTTGTTTTTAAATGCCGCCCTAGTTTTATTTAATTTATGTGGGAACGTTGCACATACAGTATCTGCAGTCATACATATATGTTCAATTCTATGTTTTGTGAAAATAAATATTGATTTGTCAGTCATGTATTGATCACATGCAAATGTTGTTACGACTAACAGGCTCCTTAAATATATATCACACAAAGTAGTTAAACATTTTGATCTTCTGGACCTTTGCTTCAAGAAATTTGCTGTAACTGGACCTCTTTAAATTTGCTCTATTTGCTCCAATGATGGCAGAGCATGCATTTGGTAGCTGAACTTCCGTTTCAATTTGTGTGGAAAGTGCAGCTGTCAAATTAATACTGTGAAGTCAATCGGGTTGAAAGGAGAAGTAAAACCAAACTTATGAGACAATAAAAACATAATTTTCAATAGTGTCATTACGTTTGGTCTGCGTTCAGTGCAGGAAGAGACAATAAAAAAGAGCTTCTAAGGGGATTTCTTGCAATCAGGAAGTGCTTGCATGAAAGAAAATATATCACTGTGTTTCTTTTGGTGGAAAAGTGCATCACGTGGACCAATCAGAGAAGTCCATATTGTGCCCTGTGTAATCTGGTTGCTGCGTGACCAGGAAAGTTGTGGAACTAACAGCAACGGAAACGAGACAACAATAGGATTAGCAAGCTTCTAGATTTTAGAGATTTGTGCATATTTAGCGTTTTTTTGAGTGTATAATTAGTGTGTAGTGCAGTGAGTCGGTGGTGTAGTTGGTGCATCTGAAAAATGCTGCGCTTTTACTGCTCTTAACAGAGCACAATGTTTTGAATAGTTTTGCAAGTAAATAAATGATTTAAAGATATATCATGTCTTAATTGGTTGAACTTAATGGTAAATTAGTTCAATGGTGTTCATTATGTCTTCAGTTTTCTATATTTTTTTTTTCTTTCTTTTGTTTAAGACATGGGTTTTTCTTCCAAAAACATACCTTTACGTGTTTTGGTGGATACATAAGAACAAAGAAGGCACACAGGAAAAGAAAAAGAAACACAAACACAAAACAGAAAACAGAGGAATGGTGACATTACCATATGTCAGAGGGGTCACGGAAGGAATCCAAAGAGCCATGAAAAATATAACATTAACACACCGATCAAACCACACAAAACTACAACAACTGTTGGTACACCCCAAGGACAGAATCGAACCAGGCAATAAATGTAATGTCATATACAAAATACCATGTCAATCATGTCACAAAACACACATCGGAGAGACAGGAAGACGTTTTAACACACGCAGAAAAGAACACAAAAAGGAATGTGAAAAAGAAACTGATAAAAGACAAGAGCAATAAAAGAAAAGGCACAATGGGAAACCCACAAATCAGCCATAACAGACCACTGTAAAAGAGAAAACTGTATCATGGACTGGGACAAGGCCGGAGTCATCCTCACTGAGGACAACAGACACCAGCGCTGGATCAGGGAGGAGATTGGAATAAGAAAACGGGACCCAGGGACGATGAACAAGGATGAGGGAGCATACATGCTCTCACACACTTGGAGCAGCGTCCTAGTAGATAACTTGTCATCCACAGAATTATAAGTTAGAGTACACACACAGTATTGCAGAGAGCACATACAATAAGTACACCAACCTTTAAAATACACATAAACTGTATATCTGGTTGTAATTATTACAGCAGTGACATGGACAGAGGCATAAGTCAGTATATCTACATTCTGTATCAAAATGCCACAGTATTTAGTACTTTTACTTAAGTAAAATTGTTGATTTAGTACTTCTACTTTTACTTGAGTATATATTTTGCAGGATATTTGTACTTTTACTTAAGTACTAAGCTTCAGTACTTCCTCCACCACTGGTTGTGGGATGTATGCAGCATGTGAACATGAACAGGCCCATATGGAGCTATGTGTCCTTATCTCCCATTTCAGAAAATATGATGTGTGCCCACTGTTACAATCCATCTCGCCAATTATTTCTGATAAACTGAATAGGTCTGCATTGGGAGGGATTTAATGACATAAATCTTTGTTTCAGGGAATGGTTCTGTTACACAGTCTCTGGACTGTTTTGCAGAACAATCACAAAGGCCCTATCAGAGCACTGTGTTTGCTTTGGCATGAATGCAGGCAGCAAACACACAATCTGAACAAGCACTGCTGCATGTCACACACACACACACACAGATGGTGAGCCATGTCTTTCAGTGGCCCAATCGCTTCGGTAAATCTCAGGACCGCTGTTATCCTTCGCACCTGGCAGGGCAGCCAATTAAAGTATGCACAGATGTCGGCCAGCGCGACGTTTCCGGCTGGATGAACATCTATCAGCATAACAGGAGCTGTCAGTGTTTTCAGGGCAAACTCACCCATTTTTAGTGTTTGTGAGGGAAAATAGGATGTGCTTTTTACGATGCCCTTTTTTCGTGAATAAACCCCATTTATGAGATCGGAAATGGGCAATGGAAACTCAAACATAAAACAGAAGCTTTTCAGTAGTCGCACACACACACATGCGTAAGCACTCAATTCACCACAAACAGTAAACACACACTGGATCAAATGCATGCAGCAGCCTACACACAAATACAAGAAAATTACATGAAATGAACTCAGTCACTTCACCACAGAAAGACACGCTAACCAATAGCATTAAAACTGTGAGGGAGAGACAATGGTGTGAGTCTCCAGCCGGGTCGACTGAGTGACACACAGGGCTATAATTCCCTGCATTTTGGAGAAGCTTTCCAAGCCATACTGACGTCTCTGAGACTGGAGTGAGACGGGTAATGGCCAGTGTTTACCACCACAAACTTCCCCATCACTATAGGACTGACTCTATAAGTAGCACAGAGCAACTGAGCAGATGAGGCAGCTTCAATTTCCCCCGATTCCACTGGGACAAATGGGGAGAACTGGGAGTGAAAGAACAAGATAGAGACAGACAGAAAGAGCAAGCACTGTGTTAGAACAAGTCCACTTATGCTGAGCTGATTCTTGCCCACCCCCCACCTCCTTTTCTTCCCACAACTTCCCACCCCCACCCCCAGCGGACTCTGGTGCCAAACTGACGGGTCGTGGTGGCGAGGGTGCATGTGGTGTATGTCTGCATGCCTCTGTATGTGTGTGTGTGTGTGTGTGTGTAACTGTGTGTTTGGAATGAAGATGCAGTGCCAGGGCATACCTTAGGGCCATTAGTTCAGTCCTCGTCGGCCTCAGCACAACACAGCATTTAATTGGACACAGTAGCTGCGAGATCACAGCAGCCTCAACCAATTTGTAAAATGAGTAAATTGCCTGTCTTGTCATTCCTGAGCCTGCCTTTGCTGTGGAAGCTGACTTTATAAGAGGAAAGGGGAGGGATAATATTTAGCATATGAGCTGAAGGCCCTGAACACACAAACACAAAAAAAGGAACACACAGAGGTTACTTTTACAGACAACTGACTCAACATTCTGTTGTAAATAATAATATCTTTCACTCAATAATAAATATTCACATTCATCAACAGTAAGATTTCCCTGAATGTCATGTTTTAGCCTGAAATGACTACCAATAACAAAACCCAAAAATGTGCTCTTTGTACAGACAAGACTGTTTAGGATCACATTTTAATTTGTTGAAATGGATTTCAGATCCACCAGTGTGGCTTGTTGTCACAAAAAAGAACTTCAACTTCAAGGGCAACTTCCAAATGAATTTTTTTCTACATTTAACCTTTCGTTAGTGATTTATTACCATTAATTATAATATTATCCCTTTCAACTAACTTCACATACTTGAACACATACTGGAAGGCATGAAAATAAAGTATTAAGTATAAATTGAAGTATGAAGTGGTCTAGGTTATATTTTTATCACTATTACAGACCCAATTGATCAAGCTATGACATATAATCTCTTTTTAGTGTTTTTTTTTTATCCTAAAAATAGATGTTTTGCAGCTGTTTCTATAACTGTCTGATGAAAAGGAAAAGTCTTTTTGTTGCATAGTGGATATCATGTGACCTGCGTGACCGTGGCTGCAATGCAATGACACATTCACACTAAAGGTTTTTATCAGTGTGGGTTCTCATGTGTGACTTCTTTTTTAGTTGCGTCATAGTTACTTCTTTTCTCATGGATATTTCTGTGCGCTCCAAAGTAGCTGTAACACATTTTGGTGGAGTTTTATATTTCCTCTGTCCAAAAACCGCAAAGAACTGTAACTGATTCCAAGTTAGAGCTGTACACATTTATATAATCTATGTATACTCTCAAAATGTCTGGCGGCAGTGCCAAAAAGACCCCGCATTTCTCTCGAAACAATGGCTGAAATAGAAAAGTGTTATCCACATTAAACTGAGATTTCCATCGTAAAAAAAAAAAAAAAAAAGGCCAGTCTTTGTTTTCCACAGTTCCAGCGGTGAGTGAGGCCTATGAAGATGAATGAGTCAGAGCATTGGGCTGAGAACAGCAGCTCTCTGGAGCTCTGGGGTTGAAGTTCATCTATCCATCGTTGTGTTCATCCGTGCTTCCTCCCGGTCCGTCCCACACACACTCATCAGGCATGTGGATGAGCAAAAGAGCCTCCCACAAATCCTCATTTCCCTTTGCAGAGGAACACTCTCGTCTCTCTCTTTCCTCCTCTGTGGTAAACTGTGGTGTGTGTGTTCCTGATTCTGTGCTTCAGTGGCTGGGGAGGCTTGGAGCTCTGCCTGGACATTTGTGATTCATCAGTGAGTTTTGGTTGTAGCCTTTGTTCATAGCAGCGCTGGTGGAGAGGGTCCAGTAAAACGCTGATGACGCACTGCTGAGCTCCAGGCGTTCAAACCCAGCTACAACCCCTCCATTCCTCAATCCACACCCCCGAAGCTTCACTGGACCTCTGCTTCTTCGTGGTCTCCTTACATGCCACACTCTCGACCCACAAAAACAAACAAACAAACAAAAATCCCATGTATCCGGGAACACAAAGCCTCAAAGGGTCCAAGCTAAAGGAGGCACTATTTTATTTTGCATTTCACAACACAACCCCAGTTTCCAGATTTAAGTGTTGCCATTGTTAGTTTCTGCACACCACAAGCACGCATCATATCCACACTGACTCAACAAAAAATATGTTTTGCATCAACATCTCTCAGTAAATGATATTGTTTTAACAGCTCATGGCACATTTCAGCCATTTGTAATAGGAATTATGGTCGTATGTTTGTTTAGTTAATTTTCTGGTTATGCATTAATAGTATTGGTTTAAGTTCAGGGAAAAAGGTGACTCATGATGCATATATCTGCAGTTGTGCACCCGGGTATACCCACATATGAAGTTAGTGCTGAGTCTGTATTATGCTAGGAACTGCTAACCCTAACCCTTAGCAACTGTATTTCCATTTTTAAACTGAGTGTCTCTGGTGCTTACATCCATAACAGCCTGTGCAACACTAGCTAGCATTAGCATTAAAATGAAGTCAGCTCACGTCAACAAACAATCAAATCCAACACAACACTCCAACATAAACTTCGACAACAATAGCAAAAGTCACCATCTGGATTTAACATAGGCAACAAGTAATATACTTCCATTGGACAACTACTGCAATAATTAATATAATTAATAATGTCTCAGTTGCAACTGATGGGAAATGAGTAGCTTCTCATTTCTCAAACAACCATTAGTTTGATAGAGAGCATAAAGATTGGACTGTGTTTCAATGGAAAAAGGTCATGTGGTCTGATGATTCCAGATTGACCCTCTTCTAGAATGATGGACCCATCAGGGTGAAAAGAGAAGTGGGTGAAGTGATTACCCATCATGCCTTGTACCTACAGTGCAAGCCTGTGGGGGCAGTGTTATGATATGGGGTTGGTTCAGTTTGTCAGGTTTAGATTCAGTAGCGTTTAATGTGTCCATTAAATGAGTTCAGGTGAACCTGAATATACTGAATGACCAGGTCTGAACATCAGTGGATATTTTCTTCCCTGATGACACAGACATATTCCAAGATGACAAAACCAGGATTCACCAAACAGTGAAAGAGTGGTACAGGAGTATGAGACATCATTTACACACATGGATTGTCCACCACTGAGTCCAGACCTGAACCCCATTGAGAATCTTTGGGATGTGAAGACTTTACACAGCGGTCTGACTCTCCATTATTAATACAAGATCTGGGCCAAAAATTAATGCAACTCTGGTTGTAAATATGTGTTGTGTAAAAATGTGTTGACAATTATTGTAACGTCACATAAGCATTTCATGGCATAAACAATGCCGTATTGACTCCATCCCATAGTCAAAGCTAAAGGGAGTTCACCAAATATGTGTGTGTGTGTGTGTGTGTGTGTGTGTGTGTGTGTGTGTGTGATGTTTTGACTGGGTAGTGTATAAGACATGAAAAAATGAGAACAAAAACCATAAGATTAATTTGATAACTTCATTATCCTACCATCATAATTTGTAGATGCAGATCCCTCAGTTACCAAAAATGTGTTTGTGAGGTGACAATGACCTTGACCTATAAATGAACGTAGGCCACTGAAATCTAATTATTTCATTCTTGAGTGTAAGTGAATGTTTGTGCCACATTACAATAATATCCCTTGAGGAGTTTTTTTAGATACTAAAACAAGAAGTATTTTCCATCCTGGGATGATTTGGAAACCAAAATCATTTTAGTCCCTTCTTGAGTCCTAGTGAGCATTTATTCCAAATATTGCAACATTCTGAAAAACTGTTTCTAGGTTGTGAATATGATGTGCATATACATCTAAACAAGAAGTGATGCATTTAATAATATCTAAAGCAAATCACAATCTCAGTCTAACCCCAAACAAGGGGCTTTTATTGTCTATATCTAAAAACATAGGGGTTTAATAAAGCAAAGAGTCAGTAAAGATGCTTAAAAAGTGACTCATAATGTTTGCAGTAATCTCCAAACCACAATCACCAAACCCAAACATTAAAGCACTTTTATTGCCTAAATTGAAATGCTTAGGGGAGTTGGGATGTGAACTCTATTCTCTGATACCAAAAGGTTTTGCTTACCCACCATCGACTCCGACTACCTCCTGCCCATCAAAGGAAGGGCCGGTAAGTTCTGGATCCTTCAATGACAACTTGAATTCAGATTACACATACTGTGGTTTGCAGAGATGCACAATGCAACATTTTTTTCTGGCATTCAGGGTTCATAAGGACAAATCACAATCCCCTTTCAGCTCAGTAAATCTCTCCTCATCCTGCCTCCTCCCCTCTGCTCCTCCGTCATCACCACCTCTGGTTTTGTGTGATTTTCCTTCATTACCTCTTCAGTTAGTAAATAAAACCTGGAGAAGTTGGAGTCCATATGGAGCCAAAGGAGTGCTCTGGGATCTGTATGTGTGTGTGCTGGTTCCTGGGCGGTACAGTGAGTGGGTTTTACAGCAGAGAGCTGTTTGGTCAGGATCACATCAGCGCTGGTGTGCATGTGTGGCACATCCTGCTCTGATTGGCCATGTCTGGTTGCAGCGGAGCGCAGGGTAGCTGACAGAAGTGTAGCAGAGGGCTTCGACGAAGGTGGTGGGACCCATCAGTCATCATAAAACTACCATCCAGCTCAGGGAGGGAGAGCAGAGAGCATGGAGAAAAGGTGTAGTAAAGAGGGAGGGGTCCACCCGAACGTCACATCTGCGACTCATTGTGCTTGTTGTTGGAATAATTTGGACTAAAATAATAACTGAGGAGAAAACAAAACAATAAATGAAATCTTTTCCTGCTGTCAAGGAAGAATGTAAATCAAGGTCCAAGCACATCTCTGACTTAAGGCAGAGGCAACAGACCAGAATGCAATGCAACCACAAAACTGAATGATTTATACAGTCCTTTTCTGCACTATGTAGGCACTTTTCTTATTCTGTGTAATTGCTGACAGTAGCAATATCTTGGTGAGCACTTATTGTAATACTGTTTTTGCAGTTCATATACTATGAATATATATACTCTACATATACTATAACTTTTGAAGACTACTGCACCACTGCTGATTATGCTTAAAAAGTGGAAGAAAAATTACATTTAACTAAGATTTAATATTTCTTGAAGTATATGGATTCCAGTGATCACCTGTTTTGGCATTTGCATGACCTTGTCTTCCAGAAATTACACTAAAATTCAGTTAAATTGTAAATCCAATTATATTTTCTAACAGCGAATGATTTTAAATAAAGTTGGCAGATCTTTGGGGCAAATACAATATGCTGTGTCCAAGCAATTTATGCTCATGATCAACATTTTCTGCATTTTGTAATTGCAAAGATCATCAATGTTTATTTATTATGTAGAAAAAGCATTAGAACAAATATAATGTGATTGGAATTACAATTATAACAAAACATTTGTGGTTACAGTTTCAAGGGATGAATTACTGTCATCCACTATGTCTGACATTGGACCAGAGTCAATATCTTGAACGAAAAAGCCTAGGACAGAGAAAAGAATCAGTGCTGAAATTGGTCAGATTTGATTGTTGAGGAAGGAGGGAGGTATTATTTCAGGAATGAAATGTCTTGAGTCTTGAAATGTCTGATGACTGCAGCTGTAGCAATTCAGGGCTTGGATGGGCAAGCGTAATTGAATCCATAGTAAAATACAGAAGTAATGGGGGATAATGGCACTCTGCTCTGAAAAGTCAAAACTTCAACACTCAGCAAAATGAGGATCAAAATGGCAACAGGTCATTCTGAGAAGAAATGTATGAACCAAATTTCATGGAGAAATTTTCTTCAAAAGCTCTGATGCATGAGTATCTTATACATGTAAGACTGGGAAGTTGTACATTGCAGTTGAATGTGAAAATATCTGGGACACATTTATGTAGCAGTCATATAAAACATAGGATTAATGTGGTTATTGGATTAAACTGTTTTGACAGAAAATACTTATTATTATATTCCAATGTTTGTACTTTAAATTTTAAATAAAATGCCAAGCAATGCCATTCGTCGTGGGCTTTTCACCTTCACAGGAAATTAGGTTTTAAATTGACAGAACGCTTCCTTTTCTGTGATGGTTCACTCTGTGACGGAGCATTTGAGGCCTCCTTTCCCTCTGCCACCCTCATGTAGGTCCCTCTGTTTGGAGAAGGAAACAGGAGGGCCTTGTGGATCATGTAACTCTCTTCTAACCGATTTGGGCCAAGCTATGTGACAAGGAAATTGATTTTTGCTTGTTATTTTTCTTCCAGAACGGGTCCTACACAGTGCATTACCTGTGCTGTGTGGCAGAACGCATGACCTTTTATGATTTCTACCAAGAAAAAAACAGCTACAGTTCATGGACTTTGACTCTCGTATTGGAACAGGGCTAATGGTATTTGGTCTCTAAGCTTGACGTGATCCACTTGCAGGTTTTGTGGAAAAAATCTTCTCTTTGGAAATTGGTATCAGACAAAATGGAGTTTGTGCAGAAGACATTGACTATGATTAGTCAGAAACTTGCTAATTGTAATCATTGGATTTATGTGCATATTTCTCAATAAAACAATGAACCTAGAACAGAACCTCATTGTAAAATTGTTTTGTTGTTGAAATATTCAGTTACATATAGAGGTGAAGTTATTAGATTGCAACCAACTGATGACACCAACACTGTCTCTTATGGTAAGTTGGGGAATTGTGTAAAATGTAAATAAAAATAGAATGCAATATTAGCAACTTTCATTAATCCTCATTTTACTCACATTAGAACATAAAAAAACATATCAAATGTTAAAACTGATAAAAGGTAGAATTTTACGAAGATAAGGTAATTTAAAATTTTTAGCAACACATCTCCAAAAGGTTGGCTCAGCCCTGGCCTCATACAATATGGAATATTTTACAAACAGTAGTTTTGTAACTCTGAATACGTCTAAATTTATTAAATTGAATTAAATTACATTAAATTATGTTAAATTACATTCAATTAAATTCTTACATGCTAATAAAACTAAAATTACACTTAATAAATAAAATTAGACCAAATAATTAAAAAAACTAATGGAAAAATAAAATCTTTACAGTGTTGTCTTTATTAAATTATCACCGAGAAATTCAGGCTGTACCTGGTGACTGTTGCTGATGATTGGATAATCGTCGCCTCTGGAAAGGATTTAGTGAATAGTGAATTGTCAGCAAACACAAGTCTAGGAATTGATTGAAGATCTTTTGTAATCACTGTTTACCTTTCAGTGTGAACACTCCTCTTTCCCAAAAGTTAAAGTTCAATCGCCCAGACAGATCCAGTCTATTACATGCTATCTAGCTCCGTGAGAAGCCTGAGGTCGGGCCAGCGCTCATCCCCATCCCTGGCAAAGACACACCTTTGTCTCATAACTGAATAGCAGACAATAGGCAGGGTTATTATCTCCATTTTTCTTGCCTCCTCCACCACACACACACACACACTCACACACATACACTCCCTGAAGTCCCCTAGTTATAATTGTCCTCTGCCAATACAGAGGGGATTTTTCCCGTGTTTCACAAAGGCGTCCCGTCACTCAGGTTTGCCACTTATCAAATCAAACATGGCACATGAAATGGGTGTCTTTGTCAGCAGGCTCTGTGTGTGGGGAGGGGAATAGAGGGTTATTCATGTCACTGTAGGGTGAGAAGGTGTAGGAAAGGAGGGGTTTGTCTACAGTCAGAGCAGACTAACTAACCATAATCACAACACGTAATTTACTGTACTTATCTGCCTGGTGTCTTTACACTGGGCTGTCAAAACTGTCACTGATTATGCCTTATTTTTCTGACTAATACTCTGCAAATATCTTAACCATCCATATCACCATCAGGGTTATGTGTAATTACGAATAAATACATTGATGCACATCACTATTTTTTGCTTTAAAAATCCCATCTCTGTACTTTTACTTTTAATATTATGCCTCAGAGTTGTTTGTCTATATTATGCTTGGAGCCAGTCATTTACTGATGTTAGCTAACACCATTTTTTATTTAACATTAGTTGGTGTTATCACTTTGACTGTAATCAGAAAAAGACTGTGGTGGATGGTTGATTTAGTCCTTTTAAACAATTTTACAGGCTTTTTCATTGTCAAACATTTTTTGATCTAAGCAATGTGAATTATTTAGTGGAAATGTTGAACTGTGAATATCTTTTTCTCATGTCTTTTCCATTTTTTTGTCTTTAAAGTCCATTATGTAAAATTCTGCATGCTAACATGCTTAGGTGAAGGTTTGCGACCTTTTTTTCTTAATTAGGGGCAGTGACACAGGAAAGGTGGCAGAAAGAGGGGATGACATCCAGCGAAGATCTCAGGCTGGGAAATGAACTTACATTACTCCACTTCTTAACTAACAGTAGCTTGTGTTGCACAGTATGGCTGCTGTAGAGGAATAAGGGTGCACAGAAAAATTACCCAACTCCTCTGCATACAGCATAGAATTCAGTACACACAGGAAATTATTAGTATCAATAATAAGTTCAGAGATAAAGTGTAAAGAAGAGAGTAAGTGAACGAAAGTGACCGAGAAACCACGAAGCCACCTCCCCCAC
>JAPQRQ010000014.1:10104873-10120023 GCA_037367365.1 Apogon talboti | reverse complement strand
AATATTGAAGGTATATAATATCCTACAAAAGGTGAATTGAGTTGCTGTAATTAAAAAGAATGTACATGTCAATAAATTATGTTGAAATCTAAACTTCGCATACTCCTACAGAATTAAAACTTTATTGGCCCGTCTTTAAAATTTTAATTGAGATATGAATAAAAGAGTCTATTAAAATGACAGCCTGGCATTCCAAACTTCCTGCCTGATGAGACTACCTTATACTTATTGTAATGAACATGACTTGGAACAGTTATTATGTTATTTCTTGTCTTGATACAGCATGTTCACAGATTGACTGAAGGAATGGATGTTGTCTTAGTCTTATACCCATTATTCATCTTCAGTGCAGTCTACATGAGCTGAACCTGTTTAGCCTTAAATGCCATGGAAAGGCTGCCAAACCAAGCTGATCCACACCATGAACTCTGAGTCACTGCAGAAAATGTAGGCGTAGCCGCAATCAATCTTAGTGTCTTTAATTGTAATAAGACTGACAGCCGATCCAAAAGACAACTTCTCTCTATGAATGTTGATCATTTTTGTCCAGGAGTCATTTCTTAGAATCCTGTAATCTGTCTATTGGTGGTCCTTTTGTAAATCATTGTTTGCTAATAAGATTTTAAGGCTATTATATGGGTTGGGGTTTGATTCATAGATATGATTGCTAGAACACAGGCCTGCTGTGTTGGACTTTCATAGTTTCTCTTTATTGAATCCAATTTTTTTTAAAGCACATAAACACATAATACAACACCTTTACTGTAGCTGTGGTTAGTAAATACACCAGAATATCAAAGGATTTTGATATGGACATATTTCTTAATGTTTAATTGCAATACACAACTTGTTAGCATAACTTAAGTGTTAGCATTAATTTAGATCTGGATTAGAGTCAGTTAGATTGCTTTGTCTAACTGCCTGCCAACTGGTGCATTTATATATTATACCAATTTCACATTTCAATTATTAAATGTGTCAACAAGAAGCTGAATTACATAACTAACTGTCAGTTTGCTTCAAAGCTGTCTCCTCCCTCACCTTGCCACACTTCATCAGCCACAAACAGTTTCCCCTGGGACTCCCAACTGCTGTCCTCTCCTTCACCCTGCGACACGGCATCAGCAACATCAGGTTCACCTGTTGCTGCCAGCTGTCCCTAATCAGCTGACCAAGGTATAAGCAGGGCAGGTCCTTCCACACATTACCAGATTGTCCTTGGATTCTACCTGACTGTCCAGCTTTTTTTCCTGTTCCAGTCTTTCTGTTTCCGACCCTGCCTGTTCTGACTACTTCTCGTCGCCTCAGCCCTGGTAACCCGAACTGTTTTTCTGCCTACAACCATGAGATCAGTGTTTTTTGGATTCCTGTGTTCGATGCTGCCCGTTTCAACTACTTCTCCTCACCTCAGCCTTAGTAACCCAATCTGCTTCTCTACCTGTGACTATGAGCTCAGTGTTTTTGGATTTTCTGGTTGGAGTCCAGGCTGTGCACTCAACCTCCGAGATTCTCTTCACCCAGCAAATAATCAAAGACTCTAATTATTTTCCCTGCTGTTGCCTGCCTATTTGTAAAAGAACTGTTTGCAAATAAAGTCTGCTAATCTCTGAACCTGAAGAAGTGTATTGCACTTGGGTCCTCCATCCTGTACACCACCCATTACAGTAGCATGGTCCCTCAATGCTGGCTCCCAAAAAGCCAGTTTCCATATGTCTTACAGGAAACATTCCGTTGTCATTTACTTTATTTGGTGTTTGCTACTGCTGGTCTTCGTAAATCAGTGTCAGTAAGTCCTGTGTTGCTGTTAGCTTCATGAGTCATACCATTCATGCTTCCGCAGCTCCACCCTCTTGACCAAATATGACCACTTCTGGCTCCAAAATGGCAAGCCTAGTGATGGCTGAAACGCCAAACTCGATTCTTCATAACTGTAGTCCACAAACCAATGGGTGACGTCACAGTGGCTGCGTCCACTTCTTTTATACACTCTATAGTAACCTGCAGTGGTTCTGAAATGACTTTATATTATCTGGTTAATGTGGAGGGAAAACTTCCTTTGACTGGCCGAGTGTTTAGCAGGCTCTCACCGTAGTTAAAACAGTAGATGTTTGCAACGATTGGGTATCATGTGGGTCCAAATCTAAATATTTGCCTGACCGGGCCCTCGTTATACATCGTAGAGGAGTGTCCTGAAAAAGCCGCCCTGTCTAAAAATATATTGAGTGCATTAGTGTGGTCGGGAGAGCACTTTAAGGCTGAGTGGCCCTTGGCTCACGCTGAGCTGAGCCAAGTGTGACACGGCCGCTCCTGCTGCTCCTCGCAAACACATAAAGCCTCAAATGAAACGCACATTGGCAGGCGGGCAGGCACCCTGAGCTGCATACCCTGTGGTTTGTCTGTGTAAAAGCCCAAAGACAAACCTATAACTGCATCGAAGTCAAACCCATAACTGACATACACTTACCGGACTGCCTCCTTTTCAGCTGGAGTCCACCAAACTTATTTCCATTTAAGAATGTTTCACATGTTTCTTTGTATAATAATGCAAAGATTGAAAACTCTGGATTTTCTGTACACAATAGCCTGTAGTTTAGATTTTTCATTTTTTGTGGATAATATACTGTAGGCCTTCCCTGGGTTTTGACAGATGTGGATAAAGCTGCATTTTCCTGCTTTGCACCTTGGGCATAAATATGGAGTTAGACACATTTCATTGATGTATATCTACTTATGAATTGAAGATCATCGTGAATGTGGTGAAAGATACATTCATTTGCTTTTCTTGACAGTCTATGGATGATTTTCCTGCATTTTAATCCTAGGTATAGTGATATTTTAGTTGTGTTGCACAAGAATGACTCTCTGATCAAATATTAAATGTAACTAATCAAATCAAATAAAATTTTATTTATATAGCGCCAAATCATAACAGAAGTTATCTCATGACACTTCACATATAGAGCTGGTCTAAACCAGACTCTCTAATACTTAACTCTAATAGTTTCATCATACTCAGCAGTAAGTCATGACCCAGGACCCATAACACCTATACTACTATTACTACTCACTACTATTTAGTACAGTTGTCATCTGGCAAAAACTGATTGGCATCTGCTTTAAAGACATAACATATAAAATACAGACTTGATTGCCTGTAATGTAGTGACCAATGAAGGTAAAATAATGCAGCGTTTTAAGGATAATTGCAAAAGAATAATTTCTTACAACCTGTTTCCAAGTATAGATGTAAAGAGTGAAATCACATAATTAGAATAATAAATCACATAAATATCTCACTTGATTAAGCTATAAACTGCCAGAGTTTCTTGGCTACACTTGTTATCACTCATCTATAAGACATTCAACAAAGGCTGTTTCCACAGGAATAAAGGTACTTTTATTAATGTATTATGACTGTTTGAGATAACATTTGTAGAAGTACCAATTAATCAGGTTTTTCCCGATGACATCAATTGAAAATACACATGAAACTCTGATATGAAACCTTACACTAGGTTGGATCTCGAAGTGAATACAAAACTAGTGTATGGATGTTTAATTAGACTATACAAACTGGGAATATAGTATATTGTCACTTGTAAATATAACACGTGTGTGCACCATGCACTGCACCTGTGATTTGAATATGTTGTGAGTTTAACTGCTGCCATAGCCAGGTATAATATCAGAAATAAATTAAATAATACAAAGAATATTACACATTTCTCTTTCTGTTTACTTGTCCAGAGGCTTTATCTCCCACTGGATCTTTCTATACTAATGTGAAACCACATAAATTTAAACACAGAATTGGCATTTTAATGTCCATAGTTGTTTTCAAATTGACTGTGCTGAAGCAGAAAGCCCAAAAAAAAGTAACTGTTGAAACACTAGTCTGGTCTGGATTTTACATGATGGGAAATGTCTTTTTTTTTATCACCCATTTCAATTTTTTTTAGTATATAATGTGTCTATGTGCTTTATTTCATACTGTATTTCAACTGCCCTTTAGGGACAAATACCATTATTGATTTATGCCCATAATCCATAAAGTTTGGCTTTCATGAACCATTAAGTTCCAAACATGTGAAAAGACAGATGGCATTTGGCAGGTGAGCTGACGCCACACACACGCGCGTGCGCACACACACACACACACACACACACACACACATAGGGAGGGACCTGCTCATTGTTTGGCCTCCAACTGGTAATTGCTTTAGTTCCCTACCATAAAAACAATAAAGTCTTATCGCTAGGTAAATAAAGCTGACCCATTACTGGAGCACCGTCAATATTTCCCACTTATCAATAATCTGGCGGGGCGGTGTCTGATATACACCCATTTGCCTCAAGTCATCATAAAACTGACACTATAGCAACTAATCGCTGGTGGATAAGATAGTCCGGCATTCCTTTCCTCTCGGTGTCTTTCTCCTCTTTATCCATATGGAGGAGTTGTCATTCTAATCTCACACAAGGGAAAACTCGTGCAGCATTATGGTGTCGAAAATTCTCAGACGGCACATGAACATACCATCTCTGGTTCTCTGCTGCCGACAGTCAACTGCTCGGAGGCCTATCAGGTTTCTGTTTGTGTTGCTTCCATTGTGTCCTACACAGGATGCTGGTGTAATTGGCCAGGAACAATACACAGTGAGCTGGATGAATAAGCACCATGCAGTTTTGATTTGCACAACCTTTATGTTTAGATCGCACCGCTGACTTGCAGTCAAAGCCGAGATTTAGATCATAAACAGACCTGGTCACAAAGCAACAAAATAAACCACAGAGGAGTGAGTGCTGACTGTGGACTGCCAGCTCATCTAATGCAATCATAATGTTTTCTCTCAAAAGAGCCTTACTGTTGCATGAAAAACTCCCCTCATTATGTTAGGCCTGATTTGGCCTCTTTGTGTTTTCTCACTGGAAATAGACATGTGCCTGTTTTGACAAATGGTTTGCTGGATTTAGGCTCAGCATTCCCACTGAATGTCAAATACGGATGGTGTCAAAAACATCAAAAATCTTTGCTTTTCTTCCTGTCCAACTGAATGACGTACTGGCATTAAGTAAGTGCAGTGAGCACATTAATTAGATTTCAAATGATTTTCATATGATTCTCTAACCTTTTGGCACACGGCAGATTCTTCAGTGGCAACTCCCATTCAACAGGCTACAACAAACACTCAGCAATTACTATTCACCCGTTTCCACGCTCCACCTCACCATAAAATCTGCTGTAAACACAAATGCACACAACATACAGTACACACTTACATATGAGCTTTACACACAGTTGTGCTTTTCCCTGACACATCTGAATTCCAGTTATCATCGTTTGATTTTTTTTTCTTAATTTTCCAGTAGAGGTTGGAGCACAGTTTAATTGCTCCATGAATGCTTGTTCTGCATTCCCAGGGCTGCATATTAAATGCTTCATTAAACAAGCCAAGTGAACATTAGTTTCCAAAATCCCTGCACCCACACCCCCCCTTCCTCAGGTGCCGCCAAGCTTCTGGCTGCACGCCCACCTGTGACATACAGACAGACAAAGAGTGTGTGTGCAGAAAAGAAACCTGTCTAATCATTTATTCCTCACTTTAAGTGTCAGGAAGGCAGTGACTCAGACCCATTAATTTAGTATTAAAACTATTATCAGTCGGGTGAGCGCTACTATACTTTGTTCTTCAGGAAGCACTGCCCCGGATTCTCCTCAGGCAACTACAACTTTATGCACGTAACGTTTAATTTCATTGTAGTGTGTGCCAACCTGGGTGTGTTTTCCTGTTTTACTGTATAAGAAACAGTATTGAGCAACTGTAGAAGCATTTTATTAATTATCTCTCACTTCATTACGATAATCATAGTATAGAGCCTCTTTTCTCCAGGTTGGGACATGTAATTTGATAATTCACAATCTTAAAAACAAAAAACCCTGCCTTTTACTGAGTAAGAGGGCTTTATGTTACAAACCAAACCGTGAACAACTTCAAAATAGCCTCCCTGATATATAGCATCTTCCGTTAAACCACGAAGAAGCCGCTGAGTCAGAAATGAAAGCACATCACAGGAATAACAGAGTTGGGAATTTTTATGTGTAAATTTAAAGAAATGTAAGCAAGACTAAGTAGAAATCAAACATATTTACTGTGTGTTGGCAGCTCTGTAGGTGGCCCTTTAATGGCAATGTGTAATTACACTTTATTTGTCCTCTGTAATATACAATAAAGACACAAACTAGAAACACCCTAAAATAGTGCTAAGAAACCATCCAGACTAAACATTTCTCATACTGTGTTATCAAGTTTACATGTTCTAAATGACAAGATTATAAAATCAGTCATACACATATTTAAAGACACCCATGAAAGGCGCATAAGCTTATTACACTACTGTGTATTTTATGGGTCTACAGCGGAGCAGAGTGTAAACTCGACACCTACTTCAATCTTTTTCAACCACTGAGTTGAGCAAGATGCTTTTTTAGTTAAGCAATAGCAGAGAGCTGGGAAGTTTGGGCAAAACAAAAATACATTGTCACTTTTCTGCTAATTCCTTTGTCTTTGTTCAGCCACAGGTTCTGTTGTTGCCTGGAAATGTACAGTAACAAGTACACCCCAGCAAAGGATTACCGGCCAAATAATGTGTATGTAAGATGAAAATAGTTTACATTTCTAAATAAATGTGGCAGACTGGAATCCCTTGTGTTTTACTGTACTTAGATGAACTGCTTTGAGGCTACATTCACAATACAATGTCTTCATTTTAAAGCACCATCCTAAAAAAAACATTGTCTTATAAAAATGTCAGAATTGATTTCCAAAACCATCACGCACCTAAAACACATACCACATGATCAGAGGGTACAAAACACCACTGGACAGGGGAATTGTCAGAATAATAGCTCTCCTACTAAAAATGTAGTCAGGGATAAGAATGATAAGAAAAACACATTTAACTGCACAACAGCTGCTAACAGCAACAGCAAGGACAGTTTTCTTCTTGAAAGAATCAAATGACAGGGACATGATGAATCAGGTGGAAGTGAATACAGGTGTGTCCATCATTGTTTCCAGAAGTCTTTTTTTTTTTTTTTTTTATCAGTCCATATTTACACATGACCCTAGACAGTCTACACAAACACTGGCACTGGCATTTCCAAAAGTCTGTTAAGAATCCCAATACGCTGAGCAGTGCAGGCAAGGTGTAGAAGAATTAAAAATCGGCTGTTTTCACAAAGCACCTTACAACAACATTCTTCTCCCCTACCCACTTCTCAGCTTCTGTGTATCCCAGAATTAAACCCAGCTCATCATATCCTTTATCCTTCAACAGCTGCATTTCCATACTTTGTCCAATTATTCCTTGTATTATTTTATGGAGTGTCTATGTAGTGTTAAAGGTTTATAATGTAGGATTTTGATGCATGGTTTTGTAGTTTTGTGTGGTTGTGTTAGAGTCTGTTTTTATTTATGTAAATATCTTACAAATGGAAATTTAGAATGATGAAGGGAGAAAAAAAATACACTGACAAAGCATCAGTATAACTCATTTGTAGGCTGATATCAGCACTAACTTCAGAAAGGAGCAAACTACGCATTAATGAAGTGGAAAATGTTAAGTATTTTTAACTCTTTTTCTTTGTTTTATTTACAAATATGGTTGAAGTAGGTCCATGTGTGTTAAGCTCTAAAAGGCCTTGTTCAGACGTGTTTTTTTTTTTATTCACACCAAACAATCCCAGTCACAGAGAACAGCAGCTGACTGAGGCAGACTGAAGGGCTGGGGCTGGTGGTTGTGCTGGTGCCTGGGGCCCCGGCGGGTTTGTTTGTGGTTTGTTTGCTGGAGGGAATGGGGAGGTGGGGGGGTGAGAGGTTTAGCCACAGCGCTCTGCCTGGCACCAGCCTGTCCCGGAGGAGAAAAACCAGTCTCTGTTCTAGACGGATGCTGCCGCTCTGGGATATGACGGGACACATATGTGTAGGGAATACAGCAAGGAATTATGGGAGGGACTCGCTGGTCAGTTGACACGTTCAGCAATAAGAACACAGACACCGCAATCAATTATGCAATGTCTTTTTCATACCCTAAGATAATTTTATGTTGAGTGAGAAAAATAAACTGGACTAAGGTGAAAGAGGTCAATTTAGCCTCTTTTAGCTACCATATTTCCATATCTGTTAAAAATAAAACAAACAAACAAAAGAGATTTAGGATGAGCCAGTACTGTGTTAAGTAGTCAGAAGGAGGTGGTATAGGATATGTTGCAGATATCATTTTATTCCACTATTGAATATTTTCTTATTTTATTTTACTTATTTTTACTTTTGTATTACTAGTTGTTATTATATAATTGTTATTATATAAACTATTTTTTGTTTCTCATCAGCATTTTCTTATGCATTACTTTGCAAACAAAACCATTGATGGAAACAAGATTTTTCATTCAAAAAAGCTGAATATTATCATTGAAAATCATAAAATCAGCCAGACAGCCTTTAAGCTTAGGATATTTTTAGAATCTCATTAACAAAATTTACATTTTATATAATAAAAAGTTACATTTTTATTAGATACAGTAAGGCACAGTCCACACTAATACACATATTTAGGAAAATATCAATGTTTTAGGTCACTACAAAAAAGATTTCAAGTGTACCCAACGGTTCAAGTCTACCCACACTGATGTCAACCCCCCCATTTCACACATTGGTTTCTTTACCCTGTTGGTTTCCTTTTGGACAACTGGCAATTACAAGTTTAAACTTCTCCACTGTATCAACAGGCAAAATCTTATCTGATCTGCAACATTCACCAGAAACTATAGGATGTTTAAACAATTTAACATTTTCTTGTGCATGTAGAAATTTTGTTGAACAAATGTTATGTGGATGGTATTTTTCTCGACTATCTCAGTCTCTGTCTTAAAGCTGTAGTGCTTGACTCCATCAAACCTTAATCTGATGACCGATAGTCAGATGTTTTGTTTTTTGTTTGATTTTTTTTGTTTTTGTTGAGTTTATGGAAATTTGTGAATATCAACTTAGAGATCAGTAGCTGTACCTAGTATCTAACTAGTTTTTAGCAGCATTTGGCAAACGATCCATGATATGGTTTCAGTATATTGTAATTCAAATGGTCTAAGAAGACATGAGACTTCTGCAGCTTCTCTTTTCCACCCATATTTTATCTAATCACAGGCATTTTAGACAGGTAGGAGGGTTATATATGTGACTGATAGCTTTAACTACTGGTCCTTCAGATTCTGCTAGTTGCGACTGACATGTGATTCTACTGCTGTACTCTGTCTTCATGTGGAAACTTGGAGAAATGATTTCATTTTTCCATAAAAACATGAAACAGTTTCAGGTTAAGCTTTATTTATATTCAGTCAATTGATTTGGACTGAGAGGAAAGAGCTGCAGAAGGAAGGTGTATATTCTCCAATTCTGGCGTTTTTTTCCTGCTGGTTTCACCTCCTGCCTGCTCCTTTAAATGTCCATATGTTACTGGTCATGCTCCACTCCCTTCTCTCAGTATATGTTGCATTAAAATAATACAATGAGGATCAGTTACCAGGAAAATTCCCTACCACTGATGTTGTTACGACATAAGGTATAAACCATTTCAAAGGTAGTAAGCATATACTGTAGTTTGCAGTTTACTAGACTACATTCAGCATCTCCTATAGTATGTGTGTAACACTGCAGGGAAAAAATGATGAGTGTGCGTATGTGACTCTAGCTATTATCCACTTGGTCTGCCGCCACTGTTTTCTAACAGAACCAGACAGGGCTCCACAAAATGGGCTTCCTAGTAATTGTCTTAACATGGTGAGGCCAGGAGTCGGCTACAAAATATAAATAAGCTGCAATAATGGCTTTGAAAACACAACGAATTACTAAATCTACTTATCACGGGGGCAGAGGGATCATATGGACTGCAGCTGAGACGGCAGCAGTACAGACAACAAAGCAGACACACGCAAGAGTGAGAACAAGAGGCAGAACGCCGGCATGAGGGGGAAAGCGTCAGAGAGAAAGTGAGAGTGCAAAATAGAGCAGTGGGGGAAACATCAACTTTCAGATTCAGTCCTTTATTTTATTCCTCTTCCAGGTTCAGTTGTAATAGGAGCTGCCTACAAGTAAATAAGTTGTAATTGAAAAAAAAAAACCCCAAAAAACCCCCAAAAAACTCTTTTTTTGGCTTGTGATTACAAGTCAGTCCTGTAGCCTACTGTATGTTCAGCTTGTACTCTGTGACACTGTGACAAAGTAAGCTTTGAGTTTGTTGATGAAGTGGAAATATGAGTCATAGGTATTAACAAGGTCTTAAAAGAGAAATATCACTTGTGTGAAAATGAGTCACAGAGCGACTCAGCATAACCAAACCATAATTAATATGATTTAGAACACAAACGTGGCCCGGTACCATTGTGAGACTCACATCTGAACTGGGGGCAGTTACAATACAACTCCACCGGCTTCATTTTAATGTTTTCATGCCACAGACTTAAATTTACAGCACCCACAATTTAGGTTTGCATCGTAAATGCATTTTCAGTAAATAGGTGACCATAGAGGTTGACCTAACCAGAACAGTACTGGTCGATTGTCATTTTTCTGGAAAAATCTTTGAATGTTGTGGTAACGTGGTTATGGAGACATTCCAGAGTGAGCGGAGGTTGGTGCGGATATGACAGAATAAAAAACCTATGGATTTAGACTCAAGAGACCAGTGTTCATGTTCTATATTATTCTATATATTAAAAGCCAAGTGGCGTCTGTGTGCGTGTGTGTGTGTGTGTGTGTGTGTATGTGTATGTGTGTCCGCTTTATAACTGAAAAAGAGAGCTAGCCTTTGCCTTTTGGAGTACTTATGCATTTTAAGTCAAGGATCAAACTGGCGAAAACTGCTTATTGATACCACCAATACTTTTTGAGTTATTAGTTGTTTCTTCACACAACAATGCAATGCCCCATACACATACATGGGGAACAGAATACTGACAGCTGATTGGCTGAAATCGTCCCCACTCTAACAGAGTGGAGGGGGGTTGGGTTTTATGTTACAAAATCTAGAAACAACTTTTCATAACTCACATTTCTGGGAGTTCAGCAACAATTTATATATTAAAATGTTGGAAAAAGTCTTTTCTTTCAAAGACTATTCACATTTTAATCTTCAAACATTTCGTTTTTGGTCTACAGGCCTCTATGCACAAAGAGTGCCAATTTTTTTCTCATTTACTCCAATGTTAAATTTCTGTCACTAACATGTTTGACTAACTCCAATTTCCCACAGTCACTGCTTATTCTGCTCTGACTTTTTTCCACATTTTTTACATCAATACATTCAGGAGACTCACCACAAGCCTCACCTTCAAGAATTTTTGAGATAGGATGTACAGTTATGAATTTACAGCAATTTGTTTGAGAGATGGTTTATTAATTTAATTTAACACAGACACCCCCCATCTCCTCCAGAAGGACCCATGTTACAAATGCTACACACAAATCTTTATACACATTACAAATTTACAAATTATATATCCGATTGTTGGAAAAAGTCTTTTCTTTCAGAGATTATTCACATTTTAATCTTAAAACTTTTCATTTTTGATCTCAGGCCTCTAAGCACACAGATCAAGTAATGTCAATGTCATATATAAGGTAACTATGAATAACCAACTATCATCGCTGCCACCCCACAAACTCAGCAAGTTCATTTTTACTCAATTTTAAGTTATGACCAACTTGTAAAAAAAGTCAGCTTCCCATTTTATCAACTCTAATGCTTCTAGAACCCATCGATTCCCATGGGCCACGTAAGAACTAGAGCTAGAACTCAGTTACCCATTGATGAAATGTGTAGAATAACCAAGGTGCGATTTGTTGGGGGGGGATCAACCCCCCCTTTGGTTTTTACATCCTTACTTCTGCTGACTGAATTTCATCCTCGGGGGGGGGCAACCCCATCAATGATTAAAAATAAATTGAAATAACAGGCAGATTGTGACTGAGTTTTCTTACATGTATAGCCTACATTGCTGGCACTAACATTCAGCCAAACTGTCGGCAGTCTCGGAATTTGTGAACATCCCCATGCACAGAAATACATTGTCACCATTCAAAAAACTCTTGTTGCTGAGGTCTCAGACATCCCTTTGCTTCTGAAAAAGTTTTGAGAATATAAATACCATGGAGTCCAAGGAGACAATCTCCGCAAAGTGATTTCTGCCATCTCCACACTCCCCATGTCAACAGCAGAGTGCAAATGTGGATTTAGTGCCATGAATCACATCCTTACTGATGAGCGCAAAAGAATGAACATGTCCACACTGAACAGTCTTCTCTCCATTGCTGTTAATGGGCCAGACATGTGTTCGTTCCCTGCTCAGAAGTTCGCATGTGGGACAACGCCTAATCACAGAATATGCAGTTTTAGGAGTGTTTATCTCCATCACTAACATGATTCATGTCTCAAATCTGAGTGTGATGCAACACAGTGCAGTGTGATACGATGTATAAACCAATATGGTACAGGTATTTTTATTCAGTTTCTTTGGTTCTCCATAAGAAAACATGTAATCTTGTGTTAACTACGAAAGTGCAATTTTCATATATTTCTCTCACTTTTATTACGACTCCCTATGCATCTTGTTCGTACATTGTTTCACTTCTAAAAATGCCTATGGCTGTGTTAAAAAAGAGGCCTATTTACAAGTCTTTGTATTGAACTAAATGAAGTCAAAGATACAATAAATCAGGACTGGGTACAATTTTTAAAAAGTCCTTTTTTCTTTTTCTGTCAACAGTTAGACTTGTGTAATGTGGCTTGTGTGACATGACTGTGAGATCTGATGAGAATCAGCCACTGGAGAGGAAATAGTCTATCAGTAAAAACAAAAATACTGATCTTATTTATTAGGAATAAAGCTAAAAATCACAACATAAATAACAAAAAATGTTGGAAAATGATGCACAAAATGAGTTTTATTTGAGGTGCTCTTTGGATTGGGACACATACAGTATGTATTCAACAAACAACAATGAACTCCAAGGCGCTCTCTTCAAAATAATACGGCATGGTCAACAGCTATAAAAATAAACAGCTATACTTGGATTAACTCTGGATTAAGAGGGGTGACGAGTGGCGCAGTGAGCTACCTGGACACAGGTTGGGGACTGATCACCCCCAACTTGGTGAGACGGAGGAGGAGCCAGGCCTGGGCCCGGACTTCCCCATGCTGTCTAGAATCTCCAAACACCACAAGCACTTCTCCTAAGTAGACCATCAGAACATCGCCGTGTATTGTGGCCTGCTGCCAATAAACAGTCAGAATGGCACCAATTCGATGAAGATGTGGATGCAACCCTTCAAGCAACAGCTAATGGTGAGGTGGGAAGGAGGCGTTAGACCATGAGCACCTTCATCATTATCTGAAAGGTTCTGGTGTCAAGTAACAACACACAAAGCAAACAGCAGGACCAAATCCAAACCGTAGAGAATTGAAGATCGCCCAACTCAGACAACAGCAGAGGACATTGAGGAGCCAGAACAGGAAGGCGAGTGAGGAAGAGAAGGTGGTACTGGCAGAACTGTGAGACACGGTCCAGGGGAGGTTAACCACCCTTTGGCATGCAGACTGGCACAGAAAGAGTGGGAAAGAGAAGGCCCGGAAATGCAGTGCCTTCATTTCAAATTCATTTGGATTCACGAAGAAGCTGCAGGGGCAGAAGCGTAGCGGCCACCTCTCCTGTCCTGAAGATGAGATCAACCACTTCATAAGTAAGACCTATAGTGACAGCAGGAGGAACCAAGACCTCGGACTCTGCGACACCCTCATTTTCCCACCTGAACCCACTACCCTCTTTAACATCAAAGAACCCACACTCAAAGAAGTGGAGGAGGTCATCAAGTCAGCCAGAGCATCTTCAGCCCCAGGGCCGAGTGGAGTACCTTATAAAGTCTTCAAACAGTGCCAATGGCTGCGAGAGCATCTTTGGAAGATCCTTAAGGTGATCTGGAGGAAGGAGAAGTTGCCACAGCAGTGGAGGTTCGCAGAGGGTGTATGAATTCCCAAAGAGGAAAATGCTAGTAAGATCGCCTCAGCAGGATGTTGGGCATGAGCAAGCAGGGGGGCCTAGACCAAGTGGGAGCATACAGCTGGCCGGAAAATCACGTGGGCAGAACTGTGGAAATTGCCCTTCCAATCTGTTCACCTGGCGCCTGGCAGACTCGCCTGCCTGTCAACTCTGCCAGAAGAAGGGATCTATGGAGCACATCTTGAGCTGCTATTCTAAGACCTTGGGAGAGGGCCAGTACCAGTGGTGCCATGACCAAGTCCTGCGGACAGTAGCAGACACCATCTATACTGGCATCAGCTCCAGCTAGTGACAACATCCTACAAAGTGCTCTATCTCTTTTGCCTCAACCCCATTCAAAGGCCCAGGGAGGGGTTCTCTCAAGAACAAAAGACTGGCAAGGTCCTGGTCGACTAAGGAAGACAGGTGAAGTTCCCAGATACGATTACATCAACCACACTCAGGCCTGACATGGTCCTGATATCTGAGGCAACGACGCAAGTGTTGCTGGAACTAACTGTCCCCTGGGAAGACAGAATGGAAGAGGCACAAAAGAGAAAGAGAACCAAATACGCACCTTTGGTAGCAGAGTGTGATGGCAGGGGTGGAAGGCACATTGTGAGCCTGTTGAAGTAGGCTGCAGGGGCTTTGCAGGGCGATCATTACATTGGATCCTGGGAGTCTTAGGAATCTGTGGGCAGCAGAGACAACAAGCCACCAAGAACATCTTGGAAGCCGCTGAAAAGGTTTCTCGATGGCTGGAAGCAGCTTCTGGGGCTTCTGGAGAAGGCAAAACATCTGCACCTGCAGAATGTGGAGAAGGACCGGCACACCTTTGAACTGGAGTGGCGAGTGGACAAGCTGTAGCAATACTCCCGCATGAACGAGGTGGTCATCACCGGCATTAAGATCAAGCTGTGCTCATTTGTGCGTGCGGTGCCTGCGGGCGTCGGGTAGCCCCGCAAGCAGGAGACATACTCAGTGTGTCACGAAGTGATGAATGACCCACTAGCAGACTCAAGGAGTTAAATCAAAATACACTCTTTATTCTGTCCAGAGC
>JAPQRQ010000014.1:10087691-10100625 GCA_037367365.1 Apogon talboti | reverse complement strand
CAGGTGTGTGAGAAAGATGAGTAACAGGTGTGTGGAGTGGAAAGTGAAAAAGGAGGGAAAGTGAGTGGGCGTGACACAGTGGAGCAACAGGTGGTATCCTACCTCCGAAGCAAAGGTATAGTGATGGACCGCGAGCACATCAAGGCGTGTCACAAACTGGCCATGAGGAACGAGAGACCACCAGCCAGTATCATGAGATTTGTCAGTCGGAAAAGCAAGATGGCACTTTGAAACAGGGATGCAAACTAAAAGGGACAGACGTTTTCATGATTGAACACCTGACTAAGAACACTGACATCGCAAAAAAGGCAAGATATCTCAAGAAACAACGCAAAATCCAAAACACCTGGGTAATCAACTCTAAGATCGATAGATAATTATGAATTAAGAAATATGAATAGAGAAAAGATGGGGGTGGGGTTTCTTTATATATTCACAAATCAGTAAAATGTACGGTCTTAACAGATATGACGTTAGCAATAGATGGAACTGTGGAATGTTTGACTGTAGAAATTCACAATGAAAAGAAGAAAAATATAATTATAATCTGTGTACATTGATCACCTGGTTCAACTATAGAACTTTTCAGTGAATGGATGGAGAAATTATTTTCCACTGTAAACCAAAAAATATTATTTATCTGTGATGATTTTAATATTGACCTACTAAATCCAACTAAACTGAAAACCATAGATGTCTTCTTATACACAATGTACAGTACAGTATGTCCCTTTATCCAGCAATAATTAAGCCAAGCAGAATAACATCACACAGTGCCACAATTATTGATAACATCTATACTAACTATGAATGCAACAATTATGGATTTTGTTGGTATGATTAATGTCTAAGGAATAATCACGGTTTCATGATTATCACAATTATTATGCATTAATTGATTACACAACACAAGTCATATATAAAATCATGTGAACATTCTTTAGAGATTTTAATGTGTTATTTATTGTTGTCTTTTGAAAAAGAAACTCGAACTAAAAGTCAATCTCTCTGTTTGGAATTAAATAAAAGTAACCTCTTTTCTGTATACATCAATATATTTCCCTGAGAACAAAATTGAGTCCAAGGCTACAGGATGTCTGACTGCATTGCTCTTTTGATGAAATATATTACAAAATTTTATATTTTCTGTATGTGTATTTTTTTCTACAATTCTTTTAGACCTGAGTAGAGAACTCAGTAACATGGTGAAAAAATATCTAGGTGGCTTTGGATTCAAACAGTATAGATGGTATTCACTGACGTCACACATCCGGGGCACTAGGTCAGTCTCGGCCATGTTGAGGGGTAAACAAATGCATGGTAATATGTTTTATTAAATATAAAGGTACTGTTCACATACCACAAATGTGTAAATGAGTAAATTTAATGACAATCTATAACATAAATATAGGAACAACTGGATTTAACTGATCGGGTCAGGTTTAGACACAAAAACTGAAGTGCCTGTCAGGGTTGGGTCGGCCTGGCACAGGCCGGGTTTGGACAGGAATATGCGGCCCGAGCCGGGCTCTAATGCATGTGTGCTTTGTTAACAATCAAACTGTGACTGTGCGATATGGCTCTTGAAGTACCTGGGGAAGAAAGGGGAATGGTGAGGATCAGTTTGATAGGGGTAAAAGGTGTGTAATTATCCTAGGAGGATATCAAGGTCCATACAGGAGGTAATACTTAATGTATTTGTGTGTAGTGTTTGACCCTAAATATGACAACGGGGCAGGGTCTTGGGGGTGGTGATGTCAAGTGAACATTGCATTAAAAAGAATGTAACGTTAAATTTCACTGACTGAAGACTTTGACAGTATTACGTCATTTGTCTCCCACAGACTGACATTATGCCGCATTGGTGCGGCTCCATTTGTTTACCTTACACTGAGCTCAACTCACACTGCTACGCTACCAATTGTAAGTGACTCATTTAATTCCTTACCAATTCCTTTTCATGAAGTAACCTGCAACTAACATAATTTAACTCATTTATTTAATACGTATTTTACCTTGATTGGAGTACAGTCTACAGAGAATCAGATGTGGACAGTGCGTATGGTAATTTCTTAGACATATTCATTTCTCTGTACAATACACACTGCCCTGCTGAAGAATGCTGTATAAAGAAAAAGAAAATAAAAACCCTTGGTTTACTAAAGGAATAAGAAATGCTTGTAAATGCTTGTCTTTAGTATTAATAATTATAATGAACTTGTAACCACGGTAAATGAGGAATTAAATAAACTGAATGAGTGGATAAATTATTAAATTTGAATAAGATTAAGGCAATGATGTTTGGAAATTCTAAAACCAATTCAGGACTACAGATAATGATTGAAGGTGTCCTAATTGAAAATGTAAATGAGAACAAATTCTTAGGAGTTATAGCAGACAGTAAATTATCATGGAAAGCCCACGTCAGACATATAAAAAAACGAAAATCTCCAAAAGCCTTTCAATTATAAATAAAGTAAAACTATACCCAGATGAAAATGCACTCTGTACTTTTATTATTTACACTGCGCCTTGGTACTCCCATACTTCTCATATTGTGTTGAAGTGTAGGGAAACAGTTACCAATGCACACTTAATCCATTAGTCACATTACAGAAATGAGCAGTGTGGATCATTCACATCTAGAACACACTCATAATCTGTTTATTCAGTCAAAACTATTAAAAACCCATGATCTTGTAAAATATTGCACATCAATAATCTTATTCAAAGCGTTCAACAAATTACTACCAAGTAATATCCAAAAAATTTTAACAGTTTGGGAGATGACTCATAATTTGAGAGGATTTGGAGAGTTCACATTACCTAAATTTCAAACCACTTGTAAACATTTTTGTGAATGTGGAGTGAGACTTTGGAACAGTCTGGATATCCAACACAAGCAATGCCAAAATGTCCACAGATTTAAACTATAAGCATATGGTCTGGTCGCAGTATAAAGATAGAGGGTCTTAATACTTATGTTACTTCAATATTCTGCCTTACAAGGTTGATGTGTGCTTGTTGTTCCTCACTAAGTTGGTATGTGTTGTCCATTCCCTTTTTGGTATTGTTCTTACCATTGCTGGTATGTGCTGTTCTTTTACTATTCTGGTATTGTAGTTTTACTATCATTGTTGGTATGTAATTATTGTTATAATGTAAGTTAACGGTTAACAGTTACCCATGCTAACACCACCATGAATGTACTGTGTTTCTATTTTTCACACATATTTTCGTTAAATAATGCAAACACTGTCAAATGAGTTTATTTTAATCTGGTATAGGCCTTTTTGTTCATTGTCCTGGTTTGCAGTGTAAAGACAGGAGTGAGTACTTGAAACTTCATTATGTTAAGTTATTGATGAGAATGGGGTGGGATTAAATAAGTTTTCTTCTTCCCACTCCTTTTTGAGTGTAAATGGAAGTATTTGAAATATTGAACTTGCATGTATTCTATTGAATGTGTTTGCATTATCAGATGCTGTTGTATGCAGGTTTTTTGTGTTGTAAAATGCTCACTTGCTCAATAAATTCTGTAGAAATCTGACACCAGTGAATCTATACATATGTTATTTTTGGAGTCAGTGGAAACCAACCTATTCTCTCCTTTAGGCATGGGAACATGTTTTATCCCCAGATTCCTGCAGTTCAAAGTGTCCGCCAACCTGCCAGTAGAGGAGGATCAAAGCTGTTACTTTCACATGGGCGCGGCCGCTGTATTCACTCAATCTCAGAATCATCATTTTATGCACCTGCTCTTGTAAATGTCAAATCACACTGCTAATCCCTGCTTTAAACACATTTCAACAGCTCTTGCGTGCATAGCCTCAGAATAAAGCCGACAGTCAACAAAAGTACAAAGATTCCTATTATATTTTTGTGGCAAAAGACTTTCTAAAAGGGGAATTGTGTTTTTATTTAGAAGTGTGTGCCTTAGAAATGAACTGCTGTGATAAAAGACACTTCATTTACAATTTTGTTTCTTTCATCAGTGAGCATATTTCAAAGCTGTCAGACAAGCTTTACCACATGAGGAAATTGGATTAGTAAACTAAAGAGCTGAGTTTTTTTTTTAATATTTCTCAAATAATCCAATCACGGGAGGAATCTTTTGTCGCTTACCAACGGATGTTTGAGATAAATTGGTCAAATGCCCCGAAGTATGCACAAGTCATTACATCTCATTTTCCGCTGTAATCGTGCTTGGCTCACCTGGTGAGTGTTTTGTGTCCTGGGGCTACACTGTGCCATCCTGTTTGAGGAGGGAAATCTTTTAATTCAGGACCACAAACTCAGTATTTACCCAATGTAGCGAGTGTTCAGCCCAGTTCTGATGTAAGCCAATTTTTTTTCCTTTTCAGACTGGGCAGCGGAGTTCAACTTGCTAATGTCATGTTTATACGAATGTGCTTAGGCATTAATGACACATTAGCTCTTGAAAAACACACAGCGTGCGAGGCAGACCCAGAGGTTAAAGCAGCCCCTCGCCACCCCCGTGCACCCAGCTCCAGCTTTTATGGCCCTGTTTACTGTTGGTTTCATGGTATTTGTTGCATTGCTGGTTTCAAACAGTTTTCCATGTCATGGGTGTTCCTGTCCTTGGAGAGGTGAAGTGGGTTTATGTTGTTGTTTTTTTCTTGTCCGGAAAAGTTTTCCATCAGAAAAAAGAGAAGGGAAACAAGTTAAGAGACATGAATGAAAGAGAAAGGGGGAGAGAGGGATGATAAATGACTCAAGAGGCAAGAGGAGGGAAGGAAAAGCGGCTTCCTTCCTCCGTCCATCATGATCACCCAGGGGCCGTGGCTATGGGAGCAGCCTCAATATTTTTAACTCTGTAATCTTGAAAGAGGGGAAATGCCACCTCAGGGTCCTCAGAGGTCAGCAGGGAGAGGAGAACGGAGCTGTCCGGAGCTTCCTGAACCACTGGGAGCCACACCGAAAGGGACACCCAGCAGCGACCCTGAGCAGGGGTCAAAGGGCAGGGGTGAATGATTTAGAGTGAGGGCACACAGATGGATGGAGAATGATAGATTTCAACATTTTGTCATGTTTTATCTGGTGGAAGAGCATTCAGAAAGTAAGGGGAAGGCTCTATTGTCTACAAAGTTAGAGAAAACTAAACCAAAAACTATGCATATAATTACAGCTGTCTCCCTGAAAAGCTGTTCATATGTCATTAAATTGCATTATGAACACTACATATTGGTCTTACCAGACAATTTAGCATTGTAAATTCATGTAATTTCCAAGTTGCAAAAATAATTATTATTATAAATGTAAACTGCTCACAGATAAGGCTTTTGGTTTGTTGTTCACCAACAGACCCAGGAGCTCAATTTCCAATATCAGCTGATTGTGGATGAATATTTTACACATTAAATCAATTCATGGAACTGAAGTCAAAACTACAGTTAGTGTGCACGTGTCATGCTTCATCTCCTTTGTTTGACATGTGGCTGAAACACAAAATAAATTAAAATAAATTACAGCTGCAGCTTCTGATTAGAAAGGACTAAGTGATGGTTCCAATGTAGAAAAGTGAGCATATAGACATTTTCTGCCTTTTTGTCTTCGTCTCTTCTGAGCTACGCTTCATGTTGTTGATTCTGACATCATGTGCGTCACAACAAGCATCCATGTAAAACATAACAGTGGAACCAATGTTTAGTGGAAGCAAAACTAAGGAAATTAAGCTTCAATTTAGGAAAATTGTAACTGATTTTTTTTTTTAATCGATGTGAGTTGATTAATTGATTAATAATTTCAGCTGTAAAACAAATCAGTATAAATGGACTGTGCTCAAATGAAAGCCCAACTCTAACCCAAACCTAAAATGGATGACCGATGAATCAGTAGATGTGAAGAGTATTTTATGGACAATTTTATGGACACTGGGAGCACTTGGCTAGTATTAAAAAATACAAACAAACTAGGGTTGATTTAATATAGTAAAGGCACATAAATGTGTGATAATTTTTGTTTTTTTCTAGAACTGAAACATGTGCTTTTCCAAACCCTAACCAAAGAGTTGTAAAGTAAACTAGGACATTTAGAATAAAAACATAATCAAAGATAATACAAGAGTTATTGCATTTGCAATAAGTGAGTTGAAATTTAGTTATGAATATAATTTCCTGACATTATGAATCCTGAAATCAAAACTAACCAAGAAAAACAAATAAAAGGAAATGATTGTCAGAAATATTATTCCAAACCTTTTATTACCATATGTCAGTGATACAATGTAATTAAGTAGTTCTAGATACTGCAGTCCTGCAAAATTTGAGATTCTTACTTCTACTTCCATGATCGTTCTTAGACTGTCCTTTATAGTGTAGTTACCGTCAGTGCAACTGTCCATCCTTTTCCTGTCCAGTGAAAACATTGTTTGTCTAAATGTGTTGATGTGTGTTTATGATAAACTGAAGGAAGAAAAGTTTCCTTTATGGGTTGAGCTTGAAATCCGCCTCTTTCTGAAGTTAAATAAACCCTTAAAGAACCCTCTTGAAAAAACCCTCTGTAAAATGCAGTGTCACGAAGCTGAAAACAGGCTTGTTTTTTTACTCCTCTTTTCTTCTTACTCCTCTGCAGCCGCTGCACATCTTTGCGTCTTCCACCTCATTTATCTCTGCCAGTTTTGCTCTCTTTTATTAAATGACATTTCCTCCAGATCAGGTCTCAGGGAGAGCATCCCCCTGCGGTCATGCACACACACTGCTGAGGCTGTGTTTGGACGTAGTGATTCCCTTTGATGGCACAGAGACGCACATGTCAGCGCTGAAAACGTGGGATTTAAAGTGACCTTGGTAAGACAAGACCTCCCGCTTTGCTACTTTTTTCTTCCCTTTTCAGAACATTCACATGCATGCAGTTCATCAAATTGGTACAATACAAACTATGTCAGATGGAGGCTAATCTTTAATCCAGATATTGAAAATTAGAGGCAGACTTCTTTTACGGCTGGCTGGATCTCTCAGTGTCTTTCCTTTTTCTTCCCTCTCTCCAAATGGAGAATCCCTCTCCCAGATCCTCTGGTTAGGAAAATGTTTAGCGGTTGAGCCTCACTTCCTGTAATTACTCCATTATTCACATCCCACTGGTGGCGAGAGAGACAGAGAGCAAGACAGTGGCGCAGAGGGCACCCAGGATTTACCCAGGGTGCAACGGGGAATTCAGTGCAGAATGTCAGTTATGCAAAGTGTGCATTCCTGAGTGCGACGCTGCTGCACACACACAGGCAACACTCAATCAAATGTCACCGCTGTTAAGGCTTGTTTAATGCAGGATTGAAATGATTAAAGCTGAGATAGATTGATGTGAGGTCCAGCTGCAAAATGAATTTGGGTATGTCTGATCTCTGAAGAATAACCCCCCCCACACACACACACACACACACAGTAGTCATGTTTTAATGGAGTGGTCAATCAGACAGAGTGAGAGCAGGCGGCCAAAGCAGTGAGGCAGCTCCTCTATTGAGTTAGAGCAGACATTAGCACCAGGCCTGTCTCTCGCCTAAGACTGTCTCCACTCCTCAGCGCATCTCCATCTGCTGTATACAGTATAAAAAGTGGGGTGGGGGGGGTCTGTTCTGTGTGGCCCCCTGCTGTCCAGTAGCACTGACTGATCATAACCTAATTGGATTGATGTAACTTTGTTTTCCAGCCCATTCAATCTAATTTGCCTGGAGCCAGCCACACAGAAATAACTGTCAATATGATCTGCTCTTTTGCTCCGTCTCGCTCTCTTTCTTTCTTTCTGCGGATTTCAGAAAGAAGGATGTGGAATTGGGATGAGAGTTGAAGTGTGCAGGAATGCGCAAGGGGAGAAGATAGACAGCATGTCTGGAGCGTGCACACACAATTGAATTCTACTTTAGTTTAGTTTTCTAAGAGCTGAAATGTGCTACTGCTCATGTTGAACCTTTTGTTAACTGTTTTCTTCAGCTTAATTTGCATTCACTGATGTGTATTTGTATAGTTTTCAGGTGGGGTTTACAGGGTCCCTCAATATTTAAGACAAAGTTGTTTATGTCTAAAATGTGTTCTCATCCTCCAGTCTGCCTCTTTATTCAAGAAATAATCCCAAAACACAGGTATGTGTGGTATGTTGTGAATGAGTAGAAATCCTTCATATACATAGAACTTTTAAAATGAAGTAATGGACATGTACAATTAAAGAGTTTAAGTACATTAAAGAGTACAGAAGAGAAAATAGTGCCGATATGTGTGCAGACCCAGCAGCGAAAAATGAAAAAAAGTTGATGTGAAGGAGTAAATATTCAAAAACACTAACTGAAAGACATCGAATAATCTAATCATGGCAGTAATACATGCCACGTGGAACCTGACATTTTTGTTATCAGTATAGAAATCAATAACTGTGTATAAATTTCATCAGAATGCAGAAGTGGCTGAAGCACTGAATTCCCTGACATGCTCACATGCTGCTTATTGGACAAAGTGAGGCTGCAGGAAAGAGGATGTGTCCTGTTTACACTCCAAAAAATGAAGAGACGGTCAGATATAAAGACTGGACATGATGTGAGAGTTGAAGTGGTATAATATTTACATAAAATAAAATTATCAGAGCTACAAACTAGTGTGGAATATTGTTTCCATTTTATAGATTTTATTCTGTATTGAGTCCCTGATATAATTACAAAATTATTTTTTAAAAATGTTATGTAACTTTGGCATATTTTGGTTTTCATCCCACTGAGTATTTTGATTTATCAATGAACCAGGTATACACTAAATCTAACCTTCTAGCCTTTGTATATTTACCATAAACTTGTTGCACATGACTGAATCAGTGTTTTTAAAATGTTTGCTATTGCTGCTTTTAGCTGTGCTTAGGTATCCTTGAGTGTACTGAAAGGCATTAGTAAATAAAATGCGTTCTTCTTCTTCTTCTGATGATGATAATGTTGTTGATGATGATGATGATGATGATGATGATTATTATTATTATTATTAATAACAATAATAACAATAATATTGAATTTATATTGTAATTATTATTATTATTAATAATAATAATAAGAAGAAGAAGAAGAAGAAGAAGAAGAAGACAAAGAAGAAGAAGAATGTTTTATTAGTATGATATTTGTCCTCATACTGTTACTACATCCTGTTACATTTTATGTTATTTTCATCTTTCTCCATCATTTACATCTTGCTTCCTTGTGCCTAAAATTATTTTTGCAACAAATTTCAAATGGATTTTTCTGTACATCGAACCTTTCCTGAGTGATTTCTTATCACTCAGGAAAGGTTGTGATTTATCACGCTTTGCAGTTTTCAGTGAAAATCAAGTATCTTCCTATATTTTACTTACTGATAATGTAATAATTCAAAGGTGATTGTATCAAAACAGAGAAAACTGAAGAAGTGAAAAGTAGCAAAATATATCATTAACTGAAAATAAAAAGGTGTCTCCATCCACTGTCATTTATCAAACTCCATGGGTTTTACAGGTAAATCAATGTTGTAGAAGAGTGGCAGTGTTTCCACTTTCACTACATTCAGCCTCTGCAGGTCATATCTGATGACAATTAAAAGTTGAGAAACATCATCCATGAATTATTTGCATTCATTGATAGGATTAGTGGTTGAAAAATGATTAAACATTTTCAGTAGATGCTTTTGGTCAACAGCAACTGTTTCAGGGGTAAAGTGTAGGATCTTAAAGAAAAAAGCTCAAGTAAAACAGAAAACTGTCAGTATTTGTCCTTCATTACTTCCCTCCTCTGCTTTATATTTAGCACCTGTTTTGCTATAAATAATTCCAGCTACAGGAAGCTGGCTTGTAAAGGGCAGAGGCTTGGATTCCCCCCAAATCTGCCCCAAACTCTTGTTAGAGTAAATACAGAGCTTTAAAGACTGTGTGAGAGACTGTTTTGACATGAGAGAGCCAAGAGAGTCATCCAAAAGATAAACAGTCCAAAACATCCTCAGAGTTTGTCCCCGGTCCAAATCTAGTCCTCATCCAAATCCACAGTCAAAGAAAGCCCAGGCCTAACATAATCACAGAGTGCTCGTATAAATTAGTAAGCACTCGCCCTAACTGTTAAACTCTGCTTGACATCTGGGACCGTCATTAAACGCTTTGCATACAGACAGAAGAGCTTTTCTCTTTTTTACGTGTGTTTGGGCAGGGTGTTGGCATATGTACGTATGCGTAAACAGATGAGACTACTTCAGCGAACATTCAGCGAGGTCAGGGGGTTACAACAAAATTCACTTGTCAACAGTGAAACTCTTTTTTTTCAGAGGTGTAAAATGGTGGTTGACAAAAGAAACTGATCTGCAAGCACTCGAGTAACGAAGTATCCCTCGCCGCCGCCTTTGTGCCGACTCTCACAATGGTGCGTGTGATATGGATCCCTCTCAGATGGGCAAAGTGGCCACCTATTGTGAGAGCGGCGCATACAGGATCCGAAGGCGAGCCTCTTCCCCTCAATGCAGCCCCGGTAATTATGATATAATTTTTCTTCAGGATTTCAACACATCTTCTCACTTTACTCAAAGGACCTGGAATTGGGCTGCAGTTAGGTGGGGAAAACTCAGATGCTGCAGGGTGTCGGGATTTCACAACAGCTTTCTAAAACCACCCCAAGGGATTATTGCTTCTGTACATTTTAGCAAAGTTTTGCAGCTCTGTATGTTCTGGTAAAGTTCAATCATTTCCACTACAGACTGATTGTAGCTGGACTTATGACAACAATAAGGACTGCAATAAAGAAAGCAGACACACAATTTTAAAATCTCTTTTACTTTGAGGAAAATACCATCCTCTCTCTTTCTAAAAGCTCTTTGTATAACTTGACTCATTCCCATAAGGTGTTAAATTAAAACAGTTATCACAAAAGAAGGTGCACCCTTACACAGCACAACCAGCTGTCAGATATGCTGCTTATCTGCTCCAGAATGGCTGTGTCTGAAATATTAACAGAGTACAGCAGTGGGCTGCCATGTCAGGTGCCTGGGGAGCAAATGCAGGGTTTAGTGCCTTGCTGAACAGCCAATAATTTCTCAGTCACACTTCTCCAACCTTCCAGTTTAAACAATAAAGACCTAGGACAATTGTTTTTCAAGTTGTCTTCATAGACAAGTCATAACAGTCACAGTGTAGCATCATACTTAAATTCTTAAATGTAATATTTAAAAAAATTCCTAATATGCTAATTTTACACATGCGTTTTCTTACATTGTTTGTTTGGGGTTTTTGTCAGCGAAAAACAAAATTGTGCCTGCTCCTCATGTTAATAATTTTATTACAGACACTAGATAAAGAGCACAAGAAAATATATAAAAACCTCTGCTGTTTCATAATAGAGAACAGAGTCCGTTGCAGTATGTGCCCTATTCTGTGTCAGTTCTACTCTGTGATTAAATAAACACTGCAGTTCTTCATGGATGTGATATCAGTCAATTTGAACCTCCAGATACCGCAGCACTGACATCACCCACAATCCTTTTCACCACAAAGTACCATAATGAGTTGCGAATAAGTTGTTGACACCCGTACAAGCTGCTGGTCCAACTGTCACAGTAACCACAGCTGAGGACAAGGTGCCTGCAACTAACAGGTTATGGCTGCTGTTTACACAATAAGTCCAGCTCCGTGTCCTCCTGTGGCCCCGGGTCTGACTCTGTGTACAAACTGACATCTGCCTGATGACATTTCTATGCATGAAACCAGGTGATGTATGAGCAAACAAAAAAGAAAGCCACATCTCGCAGCAGGAGTTACTCCTTGTTGTATTAGGAGGAGGAGGAGGACGAGGAGGAGGGAGTGTGTTTATCCAATGCGGACGGACTACAGTGCATGTGATAGCCGTTCTCCAAGGTTTCACGTCAACAAAGAAAGCGAGAGCGCCACTCTATTGATCGCCTCCGCAGGGAGAGATAAGCTGTCGCCACTCATGAAGTCATTTCATAGGTTACATGCAAGGAGTTCACCTACTATGTTGACGCTAATAAAACAAGACCTGCCTGTGGACACTGGAAGAAAAACAGTCATGACTTTAAATATGGACGATAACAGAATGACATTGAAGGATGATTTTTTTCATGTTGCTAACACTGAAGTAGATATAAAGTTGGAAGATTTTGATTAAATTTATTTTAATGGTTAATTAAATCTACCTAATGCAGTCAGAACACTTAATATAACCAAAGTAAGGTGGTATTTCCCAAAAAAACTAACTTTGAATGTCATTTTGTTGTTTCCGTGCATTTATTTCTTTTTTCAATCTCATATTTCATTGTTCGCATGAATTATGTACACTGTTTCCCATAAAGTTGGAATTAAATATTTTTACCTCTTCTCATAAAATGTTTGAGACATTATGATTTATTCTTGATAGATAAAGTAACTGGAACTCCATATGTAATCATTACATCTGGTCAAAGGTGATTAGACACATTCCTCTTTTTATTCCTCTAGAGGAATATTACTCCATACATAATTTTTCCAACTTTATGGGCAACAAAGTACATAAAATAAATAAAGACACATCTACTCTTCAAATATCATTGTGTTTCATGCTTAAGTCAGTTTAATATTTGCTAAAACTACCTTTAGTCTTGTTGCCCCTCTGATGAACTGGCGACTCGTCCAGGGTGTACCCCGCCTTTGCCCTTAAGTAGCTGGGATAGGCTCCAGCGACCCCCGCAACACTAGTGAGGATAAAGCGGGTTCAGAAGATTGCTGACTGACCTTTAGTCTTTGTTATTAAAGGAATGTTGCATCTATTTATTGACTGAAAACTATTTCACTTCACTTTCTACAGTGTAGCAGCAGGTGCCCTCACATCATAGTTTTCTATGAAAATGTAAAGGATAATAAAAGCACTATTTTGTATTTTTCTTTATCAACTGAAAAAAAAAATAGATGCAACATATTGACAAGTAACTGTCTATTTTCT
>JAPQRQ010000014.1:10071547-10086156 GCA_037367365.1 Apogon talboti | reverse complement strand
AATACCTGGAAAGACGGAAAGAAAAAATTATTAATTTGGAAATTATGAGCAATTTAAAAAAGTTGGGGTGTCGAAACTCCCCAGGTGACTAACGTAGGGTTAAAAAAAATTTTTTTGATTGGAAGTGAATTTGGCCAAAGTACTGGTTTTCGGTGTCTGTCCCCAAAATGTATCTGTACTGACCTGACATTAGTGAAGGAAATCAGGGATGGATCTACAGGGGGGCAACTGCCCCCCCATTGTAGAGCCTTGCTCCCCCAGCTGCCCCCCCTACCTTTATGTTTTAAAAACTATACTAAACAAACAAAAAACAACTACTCAGCACTATTCCCAAAAGCCTCTCAAAGTATTGAAATAAAAGATGAATTCACTAAAAATGTATAATTATAAAAATAATCTTGGGCCCCTTAAATACTTAGCTCCGTCCCTGCATCAAACTCGCGGAGTTTGTGTAACAACCGGACCTACTGTACTGCATGTGTGTCTGGAAACAGAGTCTGTAACCGGGCAGAGCGGAGCAACTGAGCCGCCCAGCTTTCACCAGGTGAAGTCAGTTTCCCTAAGACACAATGTTAAAGTCAAGTTGAATATGTAATGAATGGAATATGCGCTAAAGGCCATGGTTCAGTACGTTCATTCAGAGGGTAGCTGTTTCAGTCACAGTGTGATCAGTATCACAGCAATAAGCCTGTACAGTTATAGCAGGTTCCATCTGTCAAAGTGGGAAAATAACAAATACAGTGAGAAAAATACAAGAATTTTAACCCTGAAATTTTCATATCTTGACACTTGAAAGGCCACAAGGAAAAGAAAAATATAAAGTAACATCATTACTAGTATTTTGGGAAAAATTGAGGAATGAGGCGGAGGAAGAAAAATAAAGAAATGAAGAAGAAGAAAGAATGGTAGAGAAACCAGGAGGGTCAGAGCTGAAGAGGACCACTGAGAGAGGAACAGACCAAGAAGGAAGTGAAGAAGAGAAAAAAAAATTCAATGTGAAGGATGAAAATGAGGAAGATTTGGTTTCTGACAGACGGACAGAAGCAGATGCTGAGGAGGCAGATGGACAGAGTGATGGCAGGGAGTTAGAGGATCCACCCTTATTTCATCTGGACCACACGGTGTGGTTTTATTTTCCACTTGGATTCCAGTGCAGTGACATAACATGATACTCAATAAAATAACATGTTTTCACTAAAAGCCTTTGTTATAAGGTTAGATATGTAAAGCTTTACATGTATATTATTTTATCAGTATTGATGATTAAAGTAAAGATGAAGCAAATTTCGACTCTATTGCATAACAATTCAATACAAAATTTTAAAGAATTTATTAGCTTGAGAGTCTGGTTTAGACCAGCTCTATATGTAAAGTGCCATGAGATAACTTCTGTTTATGATTTGGTGGAATATAAATAAAATTTGATTTGAAATTTGATTTGAAAAGTATTATTGACTCCATTTATACATATGGGATTCCACATACTGCACAGAGGACATTCCCATGCCACCCTGCAAAGACCTCCTGCCACCACATGTATAATTTTCTAGATCCGCCATTGCAGGAAACACACTGATATCTTGTATTTTATGTTTCAGGTGCACATTAGTTACAGAAAGCAGTAGGCATAAAGGAATGTGTGATAGAATCCACTTTTTTCCCTGTTCTTAAAAAACTTCACTTTGGAAGATGTTTTTAAAATCCTTGTTCTAGTGAAGTAAAATGTGGACAAGAGGCCCAAAAATGTTTGTTTTGCAAAATATCTGTATTAGTATGGACAGAGCAGTAGTTTGTCTGTTTTTCTATATCTATAACATTCAGTTGTTTTCCTTTCTTCCTCCCTCAACATGTAGATTAACACTGTGTCAGCGCGTTAGATGGGCCTGATACTCCTCACTACCATTCTGGAACAGGAGTAAAAGTTCTGTGAGTTGTTCTAAAGGTTAATAAACAAAAAGGTTAGCTTGCTTTAGTGTCCCATATGGAAATTTGGTCTCTGCATTTTATACATCCTAATACACACATAGTACCTAGCATTAGTGTTAGCATTAGCATTTAGTACATTAAGAGCAGTGAGCTGCCATTGAAGGTGCTTGGGGACTAACTCCAGATCTTATTCAGCACCAAGAGAATGAACTTATTTTTAATGACGGGGGAAAACTGGAGGAAGACAACACTTAAAGTCAACATAGAAAGGCTCAGGTCTGACAGAATCAAACCCAGAACTTTCTAGCTGTGAGGCAGAAGTGTTGAACAACTTCTTGGGCAGCAGGATGCTGCAACAGTGCATTTACAAAACAGTGTCTTGAGAGTAGATGTTTTAGTGGAATATTTGCACATGTGAAAGTGTGCTATCATATTAATATGACTGAATCCCCACAAAAGATAACAGCACATAAAATGATGTGTGTCTTTGTCAACACTTGCCATCTTCTTAGTGTATTTGCAGCTTGATGCTCATAAATATTCACCTTTATTTTGACATCAGAACAACACTAGCTATCACTAGCTTGAAAATGGGGTTAGCTTACGTCATCAAACAGCTGACTCCCAGTGTAACATGCATTGCAAAGACCTTCACATAAGTTCAGAAATAGGTCTAACATATTGAACATTTTAGAAAAACATTGTCATTTGACACACTTTGACCTATGAGACAATGGTTTGAAGAGTGCTAGTGTTTCCAACTCTACCAAATCTTGACTTGCCTTCACCAAATGTTACTGCTGCAAAAGATTTGCATGAAAATTAGAGTTACTGCCTCTCAAAAAGCATTTCTCAATGACTTGGAACGTTATTCCCACGGTGTATGAAAATGCATGTAAATGTATGACAAAGTAAGACAAAGTGCTTGAAACACACATAAATCATCTGTAATTAAGGTGTGTGTTATTTTAGGTTTGTGTGCAGACCACCATCAGCTGTTCCCCTAAGACCCTCCAGCAGTGTTTTCAGAGCTGTAAATGAGGCCAAGGCCATGTGTGAGGGTGAGGAGGTGGTTTACATCTGATGACTAACTTTCCCTTACCTTGTTCCCATCACTCATCACTCTCATTGGGACCAGTTTCCACAGCAGCGCTTGTGCTCACAGCTCTGTATCAGGTGTCGTTTTAATTGAAGAAAAGTAACATATAGCCACAACAGAATTATGTAAAAGTAGCATTTTTAAGAAGAAAGAGAAGGCAGTCTGCTGCAGTAGAGGAAAATCATTGCTACTGCTTATTTGTCTGCACATGCAACCAGAGCTGATACAAGTATGCACATTGTTTGAACTCAGATAATAAAAGTATAGATATCACATCTTGAAAACTGCTGCTTAAGTGTGTGAAAATGTACAGGCTCTGAAATATACTCAGTGTATAAAACTAGAAAATAGGATTTGGCAGATATTTCTCGGGGCTATTTTGTGTACGTCATACCCTAATACACATAGTTTGGTTGAAGATGCCATATAGTGTACATATTAATACAGACATGATCTTTCAATGGATCTAATTTTTTTTATAGCAGTAAATGTCATACATGAGTAGTATGCATTTGAAATACAGGTTCGATGATTTTATTTATTAATTTATTTTGTGACTTTAATGCCTTATAGATTAGAATATTTTATTTCTTCTGGGAAAATGCTTTGTCACAACAGTAGTACTACATGAGAATAAAGCGAATTAACAGATATACACTGTGATAAATTTGCTCTGATACATTTATTTTACAATTTTCAGCAGCTATAATATGGTAACTATGCAACTCTGGATCATCTTGTACCTCAGAACAACTCCTGAAAATGTCATGCATCTGTCATGGATACTTCAAAATTAAAGACTGACTGAACTTAGTAAAGTAAATTTATTCAAAGTGGTTCTTTTTTCGAACCATCTGTTTTTACAGTAAAATTAGTGTTACATCAAATTTTCAAAGCCACATTAGTTCAAAACCTAACAAAGATATAAGGCTGAAATTTTGTTTACTTGGACTAATAATAATTTCTGAAAGTATGAAAAAAATCTGAGATGGTCTGTTTGGTCATTTGACTGGCATTTATGTGTTTTATATGTGTTTTAATAATTTTTAATTTGTTTTTGTCTCATTACACCTTCTACATAATTTTCATTTTGTTATGTTGTTTATGTCTCATTTCTTTCCCCTTTTTTGTCATGTTATATCTGACACTGTTGTCATTTTGTTACGTCTTTTATCAGTTTCATCTAATGTGTTTTATGTTGTTTTTATCTTGTTATATCTTATGTCTTATCTTGTTATGATAATTTTTTGACTCATATGTTCAATATCCCTTTTGTCTTATGTCCTTCTGTTTGATACACCCCGGAATCGTTCCATTTAGACTCACATTGGTCTCAATTTTGGGAAGGCACGCAATGATGGGAAATAAAAATAATCAGTAACTCCACTCAGATGTATTGTAAATGTAAAGAAATGGACCTGTTTTGAGAAATTGAGGAGTAGCAATCACAGATATGTGTGTTATAACAGAGGGAGTAAAAATAAGACTTAACATAGTATTTGTTCTCTGTTATTTGCCACCTCTGCTTTTAGCTCACAAAAGCCAGACGTCTTGAATATTCAGTCTGCGATAGATAACGCCATCTGCTCCGTCTCCTGTCCAGTCAGTTTTTCCATCTGGTTTCTCAGCACACAAAAGAAAATGACTGACAATGGTGGCCATGGAGAGTCAAAAATCCATCTATGGATTTCAGAGTCCTGTTGCTCAACCCCTCCCTGTCCCCACTTCCACTCTCTCTCCCCCTGCCAAATCAATTCTATGCAGGGACTATATTGACTCAGGTAAAGGGGTTGTGATCCAGCAGTCAATGTCTGTGTCTGCACGGCTCAGGGAGGGATGGAGTCGAGCAGGGGGTGGGCAGCGTTAATGCAGGGTCAGGGGATTGGCGTGTGCATCTGAATGTACTTATTCTATGCACATGTGAATGTGGATACATACTTGTCTGTGTACGTTCTTGTTTATGAGTGGTGGAAGAGGCAGGTCTGGGCCTCTCGGTGCTCAGGGGTAGACATTGATTATCAGGCACTGTGGAGACACGGGTCTGTCTCCACTGGCTGGGCTGGACCTGAGGAGCTCCTGTAGCTGGGTGGGGGGGGCCACACCAAGAGACGGGTCGTGGGGGGGTTTAAATGGTTAGGGTTGGGGTCTGGGAAGGGAGGTGGGGTCTTCCTGCTTCTTTAATGATTAAAGGAGGATGTGACACCCTCCTTGGAGTCACACAAGACAAGAATCCACCCTAAGGTGCTTTATTACTGCTACTGTCCTCGTCACTGGGCTGATATGCTGTTAGGTTTCTCCACTGGAGCCTTCATAAACATCTTGATCACACCTGCGGAGACGCTGGTCTAGCTCACAGTTACAACTTTTCACTCCCCTGGCTCCAGAAACCAGTATGAGTGGCTGTTTTCACATTATACTGTCTCACTGTTGTCCCCCAAGGCCTCTGTCACTCTGAAACTCTACAGTACATAACTCCAACACTTTATGTTTTTAAAGTGTTTAACATGCAAAGTGTAATGTCAGAGGGTGAAGAAGTACTTAGATCTATTCCTGAAAGTGGAAATAACACATAGCTAAAAGTATCATAGTACATGTGCTAACATATTAACAAACTACACTTTAAAGGACCAAAATTACCTATGCAAAATGGAATTCTGAATTATGTCATGACAAAAATGAGTTTTTGCATAGTGTCAGGACTTATACTCATACTTTATACTTATACTGCTTTATTTATTATAATTGATTTCTTTTTTTAATTGCTTGGCATTTATTGCCGAAGTGAAAGAGAAACAGCATCTCAATTATCTGTATGTCCTGTGCATTTAGTGATTGACAATAAAAATCTATAAATCTTTGAATGTTGAATCTTTTTGAACATTGTTTTGCAACAAAGGAGTAAAAAAAAAAAAAGGGCCAATGAAACCACAAATGAGTAAGAGGAATATCACATCATTTTTGCATACAATTTTGTAGAAAAGGAAATATTTTTAGAAATGATAGAGAAAAACTCTAAATGTGATACTAACAGCAATGGTTAAATACCTGCAAAAACCTGAAACTTTTAACTTAACATGAAAATACATCCACTTCCATTCAAGGTATTCTCCCTCACTGTGCACCACAATCTACTGTACACAGAAATATGAAAGGCATAATATAATTCTGTATATGGAAGTGTAATTTTGTAATTTAATGCAATAATGCACAGTTCTGTATGATCACTGTCATTAATATATTTGTTTACTGTCTATATGAGGTCATTTAGATTATTATAAATATTATAGTAAAACATATAACAGTAAACAAACGTGACATGATCTGTCTCCACTGTTGCATGAGCTCCATATACTGCGTATGGACAGTTGGTTTTTGTCATATACAAATGACATATTTCTTTAAATGTAGGTTTACACAACATGGAAGTTTTATAATAGGTGTCTGTAGCACTCTGAATAGAAATATTTCAGCATTCTGGCTGAAACATGTTATGCATATCTATTACTATTAACCATCCTGGATTGAACACATTACAAAACCAAAAGACACTTGAAATATCAGGTAATAATCAATGTTAAAGTATAGTAAATTAAATGTAATTAATTGCACTCAATGTGGACACCATGCATGACAGGGTTAAGGTGTTATACTGTATATATACATGTGATGTTACAGGACAGTATATTATGCTGTTTTTATCAGTAACCAATAAATTTTATTGTTATATTTCATGATTCTAGACATTTTGTATGCTATTGGATAGACTAGTATGGTACAGGTTTTATTCATTGCATGCACAGTTATACATAGTACAATGCACAGTGAAATATACAGTATGTTTGTACCTGCAGCCAATTGTAAAACAGTCATTACACACGCAGCACACAAGATAAAATATAAACGTAAATGTATATCTTAAAAAATGTAAGGGTAAAAGTAGTGTATTGTATGGTATTGCATTATATAAGCATATCCTATGTTTATTTTTTTATATGACAAGTAAGTGTAATTGTGAAATAAATGAATAAAATATAGTGGAAAAAGTAGCTAAAAAGTACAATATTTTCTTGTAAAGAATAATGGAGTGACAATATGGAGCAGTGTCAAATGGAAATACTAACACGGATGATCTGAAAATATTCATAACATAGTCTAAAATACTGCATTTGCTCCTGTATCACATTCAACACCACTTCCAAAGCATCCAAACTGACCTTTTAAGTAAAGTACAAGTACAAGTATGTCATATTGTGGACAAATGCATGCATGGGAAAAAGAAGCAAGCAACTGTGTAAAGATTGAGAAAAAAAAGAGAGAGAGAAAAAAGAAACTTCCTCTACCACTCTTTCACATGTGGCCAGTCACTGCCATCCCTAAAGGGTAAAAACGATTTTGGTCTGAAGGTACAAAGCTGAAATGTGTGAGTGGATGTGGTTTCATCTTCATCTGAGGAAGACTCCCATCCACCCACTCTTTGTCTGATGTCATCTTTGAGTCAGTTTTATCATGTGTGTGTCTAAAAAAATGCAAACTTCACTACTGAATGTTATACTGTACACAAAGAAATAGCAACATAATATCTGGCTCTGGTCCTTAAAAGGTGAGAATTTTTTTTCTGTTTTAATGTTACAAACGCTTCACAGATGACAAGAACATGGTGATAGGCTGTAAGTTTAGTGTAGACGAACCATGCAGCAAATATACATTTCAAGTAATAGAGTGCAAATTCAGTCGTTCTGAATTACATTTTCTTATTTTTCTTAGATTTTTCATAAATAAAATAAAATAACACATGCATCACTTATGATAAGAATTATGGCGACTGGCCATATTCTTACAGTTTTGTGTGGACAAAAAATACAGAAAATTCCTGGTAAATTTCATGTAATAGAGTGTAATTTATTACTAAGACGGAGGAGCAGCAAAAATAACTCTTGAACCTCTTGCAATAATAACCATATTATTGTACACAATCCAGTCCCTAACAGGGGTGGGGAAGGATGATATCTGTAGTTGGGTGGTGGGAGAAGGGGTGGGGTATATCAGTGGTGGTTAAAGTGTCTAATATACTAGAGGCGATAAACATAAATGTGTGTTCATTTGAATTTGTTTATGCAGTATTGTTTCTGCTTTGTTTAAGAGTCATTTTTGGTGCATAACTTCATAAATTGCACATACTGAACAATGAGATAACCACCTCCTCTTCACTGCATTATCTTATCTTATCTTTGCATGTACAGACTGCTGGCCCTCAGGTGAAGGCCCCCCCCCTGTCTGAACCTTACAGTAGAACGCTGCAGGTCCCCGTGGCCCAGTCATGGTGCCAGCCTACCTCCCTCAGCCCTTTGATCAATAGCGGCTCGACTGCCTCGTCTCTGCTCCTCCCGATTCACTGCTCTTTAGACCAGGCTGCTCTCTAACCCCTCCATGACTGGAGCCTCATTAAAAATACATCACATCCAAATTACATTGATCTCTTTTATTCTTTTCATTTACTTTCACTGAATCTCGGCCCCCGCCTTCCCTTGTTCTCCTATTCTGCTGTGTCATGATGAGGAACAGAAGAGCACATATCGGTATGCCACTCCTCTTCTTCTTTATGCATGTGTGCATTATTTTATGTTTCTCTCCAGCTGCTATATGAGTCTCTGCTAAATATAAGATACTGGCAACCAATTCAAGAACCAATCAGAGTTTTACCTACAAAGATTCAGTCAGTTTAATATATCTACTTTTTTCTGCATTCTTGTCAAATTGTAGTTTCTCCATGCATTGGATTTGGGTGACATTCCTCTGGGAGATAATCATGAGTATAGCTGAGGGCCTCCAGCTTACCTGGGGACGGCAGGGCGAGTCTGTACAGGCTGCTCATCTCTGTATCGCAGACAGCACAGGAACACATCCCACCTGACTGTGATGAGCTGATACCCAGCCGGCCCGGCCTGCTCTCCCTGATCCTAACATACACTCATTTACTGGAAGACCTGCCTTATTTCACTTACTCACGCCGTATTGCATACTCAGGACAGCAGAAGCGTTTGTGATATTCTTTGCATTTTTAGTTTAAGGAAAAAAACTAGGGGGGGGGAAATTAGTACTGCAGGAACACTGTCTCCACTGCATGACTATTTGAGAGAGAGAAGGAAAAACAACATCCCACAACCCGAGCTGTGCCCTAATCCCACCTTTATCCCTTGTGCTCCAGGTAAGCCTCACCCTGGGTTATCAGTCAGCCAAAAATGCAGGGATTCCTCTTTTGTTTTTGCAGATTTAAGCAGTACCAATGACTCAAATCCCAGACATTTTTTCTTTTTTAAATAAACATTTGCAGACACACGAAAATCACCCACATTTACCATGCAGACGTCTAATAATGCACTGCCTCTTGTCACAAATGATACAAAATGCATACTGGGTATTGATGTGTATTATTCAAGAATATTACCATCTATCTAAAGTGTAAAAGATTTAATAATGCTGGTGTTTCCATGAGACACATTTGCTATTGTAGCCTCATTCTATTCTTAGTCTGTATGAACACCACACATCTATAAATATTGACATTAACAGTTATTCATGATTTGCAGACATGTACAACATTTTATACTTATACTTCATACTTTCTTTTTTTTCTTTTTTTTTACAGATAAATGATGAAACCTTTTCATTTAGCAGAACAATTAACAGAATGCAATAATATTAACAATGAGAAATACTGTGTAAAACTTTTTTCCTGAAATTTATAACAGAAATATGGACTACATTTACATGCACACTAATACTACAGTTAATCCCTACTTCAGAAAAAGACAATATTCCAACTAAGTTGTTTACATGGCTAATGAAAATTAATATAGACTAATGTTTCTGTTTACATGCAGTTGTGCATACTGCATTAAAATGAATGAGATGTTCCTGTGCTGTCTGCGATACAGCCTCCCTTTTTTATTCCTTTAAATGCTTTTTGGAGAAGGTTGTCTTTTTAATGTTTGTTCATGTCCATAATCTGTTGATCTCCTCTTATGTGTTTTTTTCCTTCCAACTAGAAATGTGGCCTTTTCTTTGGGGTGTCCATAGCCACTTTTACACAGAGATCGTGGTGAGATGGTGATCCCACCTTTTTGCCACCACTGACCGATTTACACAGCCAAGCCAAGGGAGTAACAGAGGTGAGACAGGCTGGACCTGCGTTCTGAAATCAAAGGGCGCAGTGCAGCGTATAGTGTGACATATAACTTGCACGTCAGAAATACCCTGAGCATAGCATTAGCTAACCTCTCCAGAGTCCAGGGTCTTTCACCGTTCTACAAATGTTAGCATGGATAGTTTTCTGCCCAAAGTAACAACAGCTCGCGGATCTCGGCGTCTCCCCAGTTCGGCATCTTTCTGGTCGTATTGATATGTTTGTTTACTGTACACGGCCCGCACTCATTTTTAAATCCCCCAGCGCGGGGGTCTCACACGCAATACGTCATCAAAACGTCACACTTTGGTTGCGGAACGAGCGGTGTTCCTTTTACATAGCATTCCGTAGTCATGATTCCATCTTTATCATGGCTCTGTTACTACCTCCAGAGGTGTTACAGAGCCGTGGCAGAGGTGGGACCAAATGATCCCACCATTTCGTTTACACAGACTTCGTTCTGGTGAAATATTCCCGGAACAGAAGCGTTGTGTAAAAGGGGCTCATGTCTACCAGAGAGTATCTTTGTCTTTACTCCATCTGACCATACACATAATAATAATAATACAACAGAATGTTGTGTTTAAAATAAATTTGAAAATGCTCTAAGGATTAAATGTGTTTTATCATTTAATCAATGTAGAAATTACCTAAGAGGTGCAGGTGAAGACTAACCACAGCCTCTGAGTTCAGACACAGTCAGAGGGTCTGAGCAGAGGGGGCTACAGAGAAACATGGACTTTGAGCTCAGTAGAGGGAGCTCTTTCTGCTATGTGTGTGTGTGTGTGTGTGTGTGTGTTTGTATGCGTGTGTTCACCCATGCATGTATGTGGGTATACCTAGATTACAGTGAGGGGTGTGTTCAGGGAAAACAACACCTGCATGTGTTGCCGAAGCATTGTAAGTGAGCTGTTAGAGAAGGGAAAAAAAAAAAAAGAAGGGACGGAAATCTTTAACCTAACATAAATTCCCCATTTTAAAATTTCAGTACATTTAGTGCGAATAAAAGCTGGGGAGAGCCTCCTGTAGAGATCCTGAGGTGTTCATAAAAAGGAAAAATAGCACATTCTCATGGGTGCATGTTTCTCCATTCAAAAACCACAACCGCAGTGATGTCTGAGAAAAAAGACGCTACAAAGCAGTAACCTTTGGCCAACCCTGTGCTTAATATGTAAAACATACATACACATCACAAGTCTTTGACAGGGTAAATACCAGTGGCCAGATTAATCAAAAATAATGGACTTGCTGTGCTGATCCACTGACTGAGATTTTTCTTTTTTTTTGCCTTCATAAAGATCATAAAGATCATAAAGATCGTTTTTGGGGTTTCTTTTGGTTACTATTACAGTTTGGAGTTGCTCCAGAGTCAAGAAACCTGATCCTCCACCCTCGTATTTCCGTGTCCACCAGAAACAACCTGTTCCCAAGAGTTCAGATAGGAAAAGGTCTTGGAACGTCACACTTAATATCACACATACACATACACAGTGGCAGCTGCTGGTCACAAACACAGAAGTAATTAAGGGGAACAGCAGTCTGTGTTATCAGAAGACCCAGCCCACACACCTACACACACCATCACTCCCATCACTTCTTAACTGTAACCACTGCTATAAAAATTCCATTCATGTCTAAATGGCCAATTCAGCGTACTGTGGGAGGGGTCGCCTGGAGGTGATGAGTAAAGTGAGTTTCTATGGCGACAGTAATGAGCGAATGAGGTCGAGTGCAAGGACCCAGGGCTGCGATACGCTTTGTGCCTCCCTTTGTCCCCATAACAGTGGAAATTAAGGGACGCCGGAACAACAGGATTGAGTACACATGACCTAATGAGGATCTAGCATCAGCCAGGCCAGGGAGGAGGGCAGGCAGGAGGGTTCAGAGGCTCAAGGGAACGCAGGTGGGAGGTGGCAGAGAGTGGAAGCAGTGGATTTAAAGGTTCAATAGAGAGGCTAAATCCCGCCCCTTCTCCTGTGCCTCATTTACACATATATAGTTCGTCAATTTAAAAGATAATTTGGCAAATCAAGACAGTTACAGTTCATCTCTTGTCCTGTTTGATACAGCATAAGGGCTGTCACCTCAACATTTTTCACCTCTTGCTTTGAGAATGACTGAAAAAGTATGAAAATACGTGAAAATTACAACAAATCTGGTCATATGGGAGCCGCATACATATCCTCAACTTGAACTCGTGGAGAAGCCAAGTTACGCTAATGTCACCTTGAAGCTTTTTGTGTGTATGATCTTTATGATTATTTATTTGCAGTTTTACAGCAAACTTGGATCTTCTTGACTTACTAAATTTTCTTTTACATGAAAGGCACAAAAACTAGATATTTTTCCTGAAATCAGGTCCCATGGTGGGCCACTAAAATGGGTGGATCTTATACCCAGTATCGTAGAGTTATACATGCTCATGCATTTACATTGAGTACATACTAGAATATACATACAGGTACATGCCTATTTAGTGCTGGAAGCCAGACATTTGTTGATGACACCAACTCACTTTATTTATTTCACTAATTGGCCAATCTAAATGTGAGAGTGAATTGTTTGTCTATATATCATCTGGTGACATGTTGAGGGTTGGTAGCTGAGACAGGCTCCAGAACTCCTGCAACTCTCTCTCAAACTGAACTCAACTCAGTGTGAGATAAGTTGTTTGATGTTTCCATCTTCTTCCCTTTCATATGGGTTTGACTTCTTGTTAACACGTGTATGCTTGGTTAATTTTTCTGTAATTGCTCTAGACGAAGATACTAGTTTAGACCTGGAGGATTCAATGGCCACTAGTTCTAGGACGGGTCCAATTCAAAGGTTGAACTTCCCTATGTAGACAACACCCTGAAAATGACGTCTTTCTATGTTGTTGCTTTAATAGACATTTAAAGTGCTATTTTGTTCTTTGCCCTGTATCAGTATTTCTACTCTTACAAGTCATCCTTCTTCTCCTCCCCCCTCCTCTGCTCCTCCTTTCCTCCCCCTCTTCACTGACTGCCCTAATTCGAAGTGACGGCAGCTCTCATTAAAAGTGAAACACCGGTCACATGCGAAATTGACCACGCAAGTGTTCTGGCTCACCCTGTCCATCCACCCGGGCTTGACTCCCATCAACACCCCTGGAAGAAAGCGACCGAAGCCCCAGAGGTGTCAGGTATGGAGAGAAGAGGACGCTGGAACATTTTTTTTCTCAATAAGCAGATTTGTTGGATTACCCTCTGTTCCTCATTAAAGCCCACTTTGTGTTTGGAGGCATTTGGATTTTTAAATGAATGTCTTTAGAAATAGAGTTTAAAGGTTCAATGTGGAAAATTTTGATGGACGTAATTGCCAAAATTGAATATAATATCTGCCATTGTTGTTTTATTAATTTATAATCACCTGAAAATAAGAACCATTGTGTTACCTTATGATGTGAACACACAAGGAGTGTTTTTTCATATGATTAAAGAATACATCATTCCTTTTTAAATTTCTTGGGGGTAGGATCTTGTTTATTTCATGAGTATTTTCACATAGAAAGTGAATTTACTTGGCAAAAAAGACCTGTTTTATTTTTTGAAACAAGGTTTATTTTTTTCCTGCTTTTGCACCACAAAAAAAAGCATCAACCAATCATTTGTATGACACTTATGTCATGTGAGAATATTGATGAATATGGTAAAAGACAACATATAGAGAAGCACTGGTAAACAGACAGATCATCAGAATTTGTCACATGAACCAAATACAGTTTGCACCATGTGTTTCTTTTTACCTGGGCACTGGACATAGACCCAGAAGACCGAAGACATTGACTGTTGACCCAAAAGAACAGATGATACTGGATCAGACACAGTGGCTGCAGATGAGGCTCAGGGCGATGTTGAATTCATGACTATTTCTGTTCTGTGGTCTGACATTAAAAATCTTTTACAGAACAAGTATTGCCATTGTGGCAAACTCACATTGCCGCTGGCAAAATATCTGAGAACAAGTATTTCACACTTTTGTGTCATTTATTTGTCACGCCCCCAGTGTGTAAAGGTCACCACTATAGTTTCAATGTCTTCCCCAGCGTCTGTCTATTCTCATAAACATAACATCCCAGAAAAACGTTGAGCTAATCTTCAAATTTTGCAAAAAATGTTCACTCAAACTGAAAGATGAAATGATCAAACTTTGGTCCCCAAAGGTGAAAGGTCATTAAAGGGTACCTGTAGTGAATTTTCCTTGCTAGCTGTTTCAAAAGATCACGTATAATACTAGCAGTTTCGTCAAGTAACTGACATCATAAGGCGCTTTCGCACAGAGTAGTTTTAAGAACTAACTTCTTAGAACTAATTTAGTTCTAGGAACTACTCTCCCCCAGGGGAACTATTTCGTTCGCATTCGCACAGGCAATAGGAACCA
>JAPQRQ010000014.1:10051839-10062178 GCA_037367365.1 Apogon talboti | reverse complement strand
TTTTTGAGATGGTAAAAGGCTGATGATGTTATTGATTTAATGTGGCTGTTAAACTTTAGGTCTGAGTCCATTGTTACTCCTAGATTTCTAAACTGATTTTTGGCTATTAAAGTAAGAGATTCAAGATGACTGCTGACACTTTCTCTTGGTTTTTGTGGGCCAAAGATGATGTCTTCAATCTTTAGTTGGAGAAAGTTGTTTTGCATCCACACAGTAATCTGTTGGAGGCAGTGACAGAGTGAGTCCAAAGGCCTATATTTACCTGCTGTCAACGTGATGTAAATCTGAGTGTCGTCTGCATATATAATGTCTGTTCATTTGCAAGGCATCAAATATAAGTAGAATATAAGTACTTTTTAAGTAATATGCAAGTAGAATTAAATAATTAAATGCAGGCATTTGAGTAAATCTGTATGACTTTAGCGTTTAACCTGGACTACATCTATAAAACAATAGAAATGAAAAAAGGACCATCCATCACAGTTAAAGTTGGATCTGATTTAGTTTAGTAACTGAGAAGTTGAAAATACATTTTCTACCATTTTTAAATAAAAATTAATGATATGTTATTTGGAATAGATTTCAGATGGTTAACTTCACCTAAAATGTATTCCAGATGGATTAAGTGATTCAACAACCAGCAAAACATTAAACCCAAACCGCCCACTTAAAGTACTGTGTCATTTTATGGTACTAGAGCTTAGCTTCTAAATACATGTACTTGTTACTTGGACTAGAGGTGTAGTGCGGTTTCTTTTACCACTCCCCTATACGTCATCAGCCTGATTTGAATAAATTACCCAGAACTTTGCTGTGCGGTGGAAACACAAAGCACACAGATTACCAGGAATTCTTTTACCTAGGTAAATACTGCAAGTTCCTGGTAATAAAGTTCCTGGTATTTTGGTGGAAAAGGGACTAATGTACATTTTGTTACTCATTGTCTCAGCTGTTACAGCTAGCAGATCTGAAAGAAGATGAAATTGACTGTTCTAGGTTATGAACACTAAATGTCCAATCCTGCACTTTATGGACAACTTGGACAACTGGCTCTATTGAGGCACAATAATTTGCCCACTTACATTTTGCATAAATTGTTTTACATGCTAAGCACTTCTAGATTTTGAATGAGCACTAGATGTTGTCAAGTTCCTTCAGCTCTTTCAGAGAATTATCAAAATAAGTCACTAAATGTGTTTTTTAATGCTCTTATACATATTACAAGAAATTCATGAGGTTATGAAAATGCAGCAGCTAATAACAGGGGGATAAACATTTTCCTCGTGCAGCTCTCTCCTTTTTCGTATTAAAAGATCAAATATTAAGATAAGTTTAGATGACCCAGAAATCCTTTCATGCTTTCATGGAAAAGAGAAGTCACTTTTCTAAGCTAAGGGAAGAGTTTAGCAGCAGAGTGAGGGAGCATTTGACAGAATCTGATCAGTGGTTGGTAATTACAACTGTCAATCAAAAAATGTAACCCTTTAACCTGTCTGAAAACACCTGTGACATAATATGGTAGATATGGTAGATTTTCTACAGCCTGAAAACACAGGCAAGACAGAATCAGAAGTCTCATGTCCTCTCAGACCACTTCAATTACAATATATTGAAAGGTTATTATGGATTTTCTGCCCATTGATACAGAAAAACCATAAAGCACTTCATTTTATAAGGGTTTTAGTATTAACTATTAACTAATGCTTACTGTAACACACGCAGGAATATCTTTAATAATCTTTTAAGCCATAAGATCATTTATTTATGAAGTTATTAAATGTTGTCTTTGTTCTTAGGCCAAGGGCCTCAATAGAGCATATCATCAAATTAGGTTACTGTTAATAGTTCACAATCTGTAGAAATGTGTTTTTATGACTTAATTTTCAATAAGACACACACTGTCAGTTCATGTGGGAAAAGTTGAGTCCATACCATTAGTCTGGACAGAGAGAGAAAAAAAACCACTTCTTATCTGGTTCAACATGTTGGATATTGCCTCTAAAGCAAACAAACACAGCAACCAGCAACTGTGAGCAATGTGAATCCTGCAGGCTGTGTGTGTGGATGTGTGGCTGCAAATGTAATCAGAGATTACACTGAAGATTATGCACATGTATGTAAACAAAAGAAGCTGAGGATCAAGGATTTAAAAGGAAGACAAACATTCCCTGACGCTATGCATGTTTGCATGTCCACAGAGCAAGTGTCAAAAAAAGTTCATCCTAGTACATGTGTGTTATGTGTGTGGAGACAGTATGTAAAGAGATAAAAACAAAGCGAAAAAAAAAAAAACCAGTGAGGTCCTGCTGCTCCCGCTTTGTGGACACGTTCCCCCTGCCCTCATTAGATGGTTAACCAGTGTCCAGTCAAGCACACAAAAACAGGGCCCCTCCAACTGACCAGAGACAGCAAACAAACCTCCCAGCAGCATCGATCCAGCACTCCATGAGAACTAAAGCTTGAAACAATCCTAAAAAGCCAGGTCGGAGGAATGAAAGGGTTAGGTTGTTGAGAAAACAGGCAGGGGAGGGAATTTTCAATCGATTCGCTACATATAACCACATCTGACATGCATGTCGGTAGCTGCTTGCTAATTATGGCCCAAATCCACACTAGGAGGTTGTTGTGTCACTGGGTCCCAGGAACAATCTGCTGATTGTTGTGCGAGAAGATTGGTCAGACAAGGGCCGGACACTTTCCCCCCAATTATCCCCATTTAGTGGTTCTGCTTCAAGCTGCCTGGACGGGGAAGAGGGGAAAAAAGGAAGAAGCAGAAGAAAAAATGAAAGACGTCAAAGGGGAGACAACAAAGAGGCAGGCGAAGAGGGGAGAGATCAAACCACCAGCTACCAAAAGTTGTTCTGTCGACGCCAAACTGTGGAAAATTCAACACACTCACAGCCTTATGTTTTTTGCAGCCTAGCAGCGGTTATTTTCAGAGTTAAAGTGAGCGATGGTCCTTGGCCTGAACTTAATGAGCTCAGCCGCCTCCCCCCTCCTACCTACCCAGTCAGTAGGGGCAGGCAGGAGGAGGGGGGCAAAAAGCGACGATTATGAATTGAGTTAATGAGCCTAGATTGGAGAGGAGGGGGCGTATGGGGAAAAGGACAGCCTGAGAATTCACCCCCCCACCCCCTCTCTCCCCTGTTTTCCCCTCCACCATTTCTCTCCACCGCACCCCAAAGTTCCTTTCCTAGTGAAAAAAAGACAAACTCTGGAGCAGGTGTTTTCAACGTGTGCTGATTTCTACTGATGGGTTCCTGTTGTTAAACGGGATGTGTCACAATCTACAGATGTGGTGGTGAAGTGATGTTCTATCAGATTCACAACAGTTCTAGGTCTTCAACTGTAACTATTCCTAACCTTTGACCTCTTTGGAGATGGAATGGATATAATTAATAAAACAGCAGACCCAAAGGTCAGTGTGAAAGGTCTCACTGCAGAAATACCGGATCATATCATTAGTACTCATATGCTCTCAAAAACATAAAACACAAAACAAGAAACATTTTTCTGACCTGAGCCAGTCATATCTACAATGGAATTTGGTACTCTTCCAATATGTCTCCCATGATGCTACAGTAGTCCAGGACAGATAAACCAAACACTGTCTCTAAAGATGATCTATGGTGCATTCCATGTGTTTAGCAGCTATCACAGGGAAAGATGAGGTGATGAGTATGTAGGTGGTTGCAACCTGCAACCTCACAGCCAGATTCCATTACAATATTACCACCACTGAACTTATGATAGATTAACAGAAAAGCATAACCGGGGAACCACACAGCTGCCTGATAGCTAATGTTTCATTGTCTTACCCAGATCTATCTGGCCCCACAAACGCTCACCTGGCCATAAACTATTCAGGCTTTTCCCAAAAACGTATCTGATATGGGTTGTGTTCAACACAGTGACAGAGGAACAACACTGAGGCAGCATTTTAATTCACCATTACAGTAATATGAAACAAACCTAACTATATATTTTCTCTAAAAGAAGGAAAAACAACTGCACTCAGTTTCCACTGACAGTATGAGCTCAACTCACTTCGATTCACCATGACTTTTTGGCATTTACACAGCACAACAGCAGAGACCACCAAATACTAGCCTATTTCTAGTACAGCCTTCACTGGGTTTCCAAGTGGGCCAAGGTAAAACTATAATCATGATGTATGATCATGCAGATCACCGATGGGTTTATTCAGAATCATTGCTGCCTCAACATATAATGCGTCATCATGGCAGAACATAGGATATCAAGCCAAGCTAGCGGTAAATCTCCGAAAGCATCGGAGTACATTTGCAAATAGGCTTTATCTTAATTAGTCAGTCGTAAATTCTAAATATAAACACATAAATTCCCATCTAAAACATTGTTAATATAACTTTTCGTTTCAGAAACTATAACTGACAGTTTGACGTTTAATCCTCTTCCACTGTTGCTTCGCTTATAGCTGCAGTCAAACTGAAGAGATGTAATAACCGGCCTCACCTAGCAAGTACTCAATCTGCCATGGAAATTCTGTGTGCTGCTTTCCAAACTGAACCAACCTGTGCCACGGTGACACTAATAGTGGAAAAGCAACTGGTGCAACCATCACAGGTTTTGATTCTCTGATCAACAATCTTTGCTATGTAAGGGATGAAAAAAATCTAGAACAAAAATATCTGAATCCTGCACAGCTGCGCAGTGGCACTGTGTGCTGAAACAAATCTGTCAATGCACTATTAAATTCTGTTTTTGAATGAGACTTTTTTTTTTTTGAGATTTTGCATCTGTAGTTACCCTAGAAAAACACCCACTCAAGTCATAACTTTTGAGTTCAGGAAAAAGACCACCTGGCCATAGTGTCGCATAAGATGCACATTTTAATTGACAAAATATCAAAACATATTTTTATTTGGTATACAGGCAAGACATTTTTACAGTTTGGAAATGTAATAATTACTTTAGGTCCACAACAATTACAGCAAAATGTTCAGCTCAGGAGTTTCATGTTGGACTCATCGTCTATGCAATTATGTGCAGAGGCCTTTTGGTCGAAGCCTGTCCACTGGTAACTGAAAATGAACTGTGAGGTTAGTCTCGTGATGCCAGGTTAGAAAAAAAACGGATAAACCATTTTTATCCTTTCCTGAGAATGGAATTAGAAAAGGAATGAGTAGAAGTCCCTGGCATAGCGTCAACACCAAGATGCATGGAAAAGGAACAAAACTAATATAGGTCAAAACTCCAACAGCACTTAATAGATCAATGTTCATGTTAAAACAATATTTTTCAGCTTCATGAAGGCCACAAGTTAAAATGAATAGTGCTAGAGTTTTGACTTGATCTGAGAATGGAATTAGCCCAGTTTGTTATTTCCATTTACCCACCCCTTTATCTCCAACCCATGCTTTTGGACGAGTGGTGAGGTGAGGTGGTGGACATGGTGAACCCTGTGGCCGAGCAGAGGCAGGTCAGAGGAAACAGAAGGATGGTGGGAGGGAGAAAGAGGAGGGGGGGAGGTGTGTTTGTGTTCCCCTCAGGGACTCAAAGAGGGCCTGGCCTACTTAGGCTGATTTCAGCCCCAGCAGCAACCCGTCGCAGCTCCTGCGCTTCACCCACTGCGCTCGCTTCAACACCCCGACTTGATCACTCAACCATGTGACTCAGGCCTGGAGCCAAGAGGACTAGAGTCAGACAAGACGGGAGGGGAGAGAGGGGAGAGACAGACAGAGAGAGGCTTGACTTCATGAGTAGCAACATTGCCTGCATTTATCAATTTCATTTTCAATCTAATAGAGCCAAATTTGGCGGTGGGAGATTTGCATCAAACCACTTATCTGCACAATTTATCAAGTATCCTCAAAGGCTGTGCTTATTAGCTGAGCCTGTGGGGATGACATAGGGTCAAAGCCATGGACAAAACCCTCTTTCTGCATCTGCCCTCTTTAAACCAGGCTGAACTTTTCCATCGCAGATAATGGCAGACTGCTGATCTTCAGCGCCATATCAAAAGAAGGCCGTTTCCCACAGTGGGGCCTGTCTCTTTCCCACAGACGACTCCAAATGTAGCAAGCAGATAGCTGTGCTCTTTCCCAGTGCGTTCAATATTCGACATGCCAAGCTTATCATAAGCATATTCTGACACAATTCTCTCCACAGGCCCCCCATTCATCTTCTGTTTTCATTCTCCTTCACCCCAAAAATGTGTATTGTTTGCTGCAAAGACAGAATAAAGGAGGCCTCAAACAAGAGAGCTTTTTGTGTATTCTTCAGGCGCCAACTTCAGTAAACAAACCTCAGTAATAAAAGAGCTCAGTTACAGTGCTTTTTATTTGCTGCAGTCCTGTTTGCTGAGTCATGGCAATTTTAAATTCCCTATAGGAACATTTTGTTTCTCATTGGTATACCTTCTGTCGCTCAGGAGACAAGATAGTGATTCTCTTTTAAGGATCATTTAAGTATTTCTTTTGTCACAGTTCTTCTCCTTCTTTAAATGATGAGACATCGCAATGTCTCAAGACTCTTCAAGTAGGCATCACAAAACAGATAGTTTGAGAAGCAGGAGAAATAGGGGAGGTCTGTTATATGTTCTAGTGTAGTCTCATTTACAACTTGTTTCTCCTTAGGAGAAATAATACAGCAAATGAGGAGGCATTGCAATGAGAAACTGTTGAGAAAGAGGAGTTAAAACTGAGATATCAGTTTGAGGATCAGAAAAATAGAGCACTCCATAGCATTTCAAACTTTTCATTCATTCATCTTCTGAACCCACTTTATCCTCACTAGGGTTGTGGGGGTGGAGCCTACCATCCTGGACGAGTCGCTAGTTTGACATATAGAGGTGAACAACCAATTACTCTCACATTCACACCTATGGGCAATTTAGATTAACCAATTAACCTATCTAAGGAAGCTGGAGTACCTGGAGAGAACCCACACAGACACAGGGAGAACATGCAAACTCCACACAACTGGAATCGAACCCAGGACCTTCTTGCTGTGAGGCGACAGTACTATCCACTGCACCACTGTATCACCCCATTTCGAGCTTTTATTTTATAAATCATAGAACATGGACAGCAGTTTGTAAAATTAAAGGTATGCTATGCACAAACAAGCCGTTTGTAAACAAAACAAATTTTCTATTGCATTCAGCTGATGTCTCATGCTCTGCTAACTGTCCCCTGAACATGTTGTAAGTGTACAGGCTGTGCCCCAAACATCTGGTGATTTTTTTCTTACATTTGGTGATAGATTTGTCTTCAATCCCTGGTGTTGTGTTTACTGCACATTTCCCCAATACACTTGAGAGGGATTAGAAAGTTTAAGAACAGTGTCACTTACTAAACATGTATGATTGCAGTGCTTCTGAATTATAGTAGAGATGGTAAAAATTTGAAATGCAATATTCAGTTCTTTTCATTTGGATCAAGATTGTGTTGAGACCTCTTTTCCAGAACTGACAGAGGCTAATCTGAGACTTACCAAATAGATCTGAAATGAGAACTGTGTGAGTTTACAGAGAGAGCTCTGTGGTGGATCTGCCGAAGTAAAGTCTGACATGTATAAATTGGACAACACTGAGCATTATTTAAAACACAGTTGAGATCTCATTTGTAGATTAAAGGGAGTCTACATTGAGATAACGTAACCTTTTTGCTCCAGAGACAAACCTGAGAAGTGGGAGACAAAAGCAATAATCTTATTTTTACATTACTGTGATCTCATTGTTGTCTAGGAGAAACAATTGTGAAAGAGAAGAGATTTTAAAACATTTCTTTCTTCTGGGATGCTGTGTGTGACATAGCATAAACAGGAGCATTGTCCAAGATCTGTTCACCTCTGTTTGTTGGGTGTTTGATGTTTTAATGCACCTTATTAAGCGGACTGTAGCGTATTGTTCTGAGTGATCCGACATGAGAGCCAAACTGGCTGGACACAGCAGGAGCAGCCCGGTGGCATTTCACTGGCGACACACTGTGACCTTTTAGCTCTGTGTCCTGCACTGAGGGGACACATGCCGCAGGGACAAGCAGATAAAGAAGATAGGACCATCGGTGTGTGTTTAGGACGCTAAAGAGCAAACACTGATGGCTGCACTGTCTCCAGGTCTGTCTGTTTCCATGGTTGCACTGATCCATAGCCAGTACCATGAGGGCAAACAGTAAAGGCAGTAAAAGTTACTAATGTATGGACAGGCTGGATGTTTTCTGATGTACTAATGTAAATGCAATACATCAACAGCTCTGCTCTCTAATGACAATGCTCCAATGGTACAAAGGGATTATTATTTTTCAAAAACTTTAACATTATATTGTACTGCTATGGTAAAACAGTTTCTTCTTTGTGCAGATCTCAGTCTGCTCTGTATAGACCAAGGGACAATATCCACAGCACTGAATTGAAACCAAGAGGCCCTTTTGCACTAAAATACCAGAAACTTTTATTACCTGAATCTTATTTACCTGGGTAAAAGAATTCCTGGTAATCTGTATGCCCTAATGTGAGACTTTTTTTGTATTTCAGACTTCTGTAGAACATTACAATATTAAGTCTACATGGTGACATAAAGACCTGGATGACCATAAAATATTCTACATAGACAGTTTCTACGAAAATTTACTAACAAGTCTTCATAACTCTCATATTTCTGGGAGTTCAGCAACAATTTATATATCAAAATTGTAAAAACTCTTTTCTTTCAAAGACTATTCACGTGTTAATCTTAAAAGATTTCGTTTTCAATCTACAGGTGCACAGAGGGCCGATTTTTCTCTGATTCACTCCATGTTTGCACACTGACTGCTTATTCAGTCCAGAATTTTTTTCAAAATATATACTCTCCACAAGCCTCACGTGAAAGAATTTTTTAGATAGGATGTACGGCAATGTTTAATTTTAGTTTGTTTGAGAGGTGGTTCCTCAATTCTGCTCTGCTGTTGATTCTGTGCTGTGATTCCCATGTCTGGCAAACAAATTGATGCAATATAAAAATGAACCCCTTACGTGCCAAAATGTCCTCTGTAGCGCCACCTACCTACACAAAAACGGCCCTTGTGGCCAGTAGGAATGTCGTAGAGACATGAAATGAATGCCGAACTTTTTGTCTCATCAAGCCGACAAATCAGACACCAACACCCATGAGCTAACTCCAATAGGAAGGTGGCAATTTGCCTTTCAAATTATTCTACATAGACAGTTTCTACATAAATCTAAAAACAAGTCTTCATAACTCACATTTCTGGAAGGTCACCAACAATTTATATATCAAAATGTTAGAAAAAGTCTTTTCTTTCAAATACTATTCACATGTTAATCTTAAAAGATTTTGTTTTAAATCTACAGGTGCACAGTGCCGATTGTTCTGTCATTCGCTCCAATTTTAAATTTCTCTCACTAAAATGTTTGACTAACCACATTCGCACAATCACTGCTTATTCAGTTAGAACTGTTTTTCAACACATTATGCAGCGATACGTTCACAAGACTCTCCACAAGCCTCACATGAAATAATTTTTTGGATAGGACGTATGGTTATGGATTAATGGCAGTTTGTTTAAGGATACAGTAGGTGTATGCCGAATAACGAATGACAGTAGTTGTTCTGATAGGTAAAATAACCTCTCTCTCCGGTTTATACTTCTGTCATTTGGTTTAAGGATCAGACTGAAAGTTAGAAATCTGGATCAGAGGGGGTTTGGGGGGCAGTGGCTGGGAGTAGGTGGGAATATGTAGGATTTATGTTATTCAGTGTACACGTTTGTAAACCGAATGACAGAAGAAACCAAAGGGAGAGGTTATTTTTTTGGGGCGTGGCACATGGACGAGTGAAACTCACTCAGTAGTGCCCCCTAAAGACTGCTGCTCCTAGTAGCTTTCGCCTATCGGCACCCAAATTTTGTACCTGTATGTGTCTCACCAGGATCTACAAAAAAGTCAATTGGTCCATGACATTAGATCTACAGGAAGTCTGCCATTTTCAATTTTGCAGCCATTTCCTAACAGTGTATTTGATCAAACTCCTCCTAGGGATTTAACTCAATCAGTGTTGGGGTGGCTACTCGAAGAAAGTAATTAGTTAGTTGTTACAAGTTACTTGTTTAAATTGTAATGAGATTACTTTACTAGGTACTACATTTGAAAATTAACGTCACTACTTATGATTTTACTTTTCAGTTTCATGACTGATACATGCTCAAATTTACCATGTATACATAACAAACGCAATGACCCTTAATCTTTCAACATAATGTATGTTGTATAAAGAAGTTTAATAATAATGGATTAGATTTATATAGCGCTTTTCTATTAATGCATACTCAAAGCACATACAATGGATCCATTATTC
>JAPQRQ010000014.1:10028707-10042645 GCA_037367365.1 Apogon talboti | reverse complement strand
ATCATCAGAAGTAATTGTCCATTGTCACTGACAACTAACAACATCAGTTTTGGAAAGGGGAATGAGCAAATGTCATCAAATAACCCACACCCAGGGCAACAGACTACAGCAAAGCATCACATAAGTGAGAGGATGAGAATTTTGTATTTTTTACTTACACTTTACACTTATAGAGGAAAGAGAGCCACTATAATAGCACAGTGTAATAAGACCTTTAAAGTCACCATAGCAACAATAGACAAAAACCATATCGTGTGACTGTAGCTCAAAATAAGGTGTCATCAAGAAAACTGGTGCTGTAATATTAGTAACACAGCAAAATTTATTTTAACTTTATTAGTATTAACCAACATAAGCTACTTAATATACTAGACAAAGTGAGCTGTGCAAGAAAATCTCCAGAGGATGTGTTTTATTGCTTATGAGTTCAACTGTTTAATTTCCAAGATGGGCACGGTGTTATTTCCAGTCAAAAGTGACTGTGTTCATGCTATTTTGTCTACCCCCTGTAATTCCCATAAGTACACACGCTTTGCCTAATTGCTGTATTTTACACACAAGCCCAGAAAACAGTGGCACACTGAACAAGGAAGTCCTGTGAAAGTCACCAGTGAATACAATTTTGTGGTATGACTGCATAGCTTTTACACCTCGCTGTGCCAGCATCAATAGTTGAGACCTCCAAACCACACTGCACTCACTTCCAGGACGCACACTGTGAACTCACAAAAACATTTCTGAAGAATTACTTCATTAACAAGACAGACCTTCATAATATCTAAGCCAGGCAAGACCAAGGTCAGCTGGAGACCTGTCGCCGAGCTCATGGCACCAACAGCTCTGCCAGGCTGGGGTGGAGACTGTGATCCAAAGTGGTAACTTTCAGGGAACGTGCAACATTTCTAAGTCCACATGTAAGACTTGAACAGAAAGAGCTGTGAGTCTTGGGCTGATGTCATATGTCCTGGAAGGCCTCCTTGGTGCAGTGACCTGGTGAATTTCCTCGCATTTATTTAACTCATGCTGCGGTTGCGGCACAGTATATCAAACAGAAGTGAATGTCTTTTTTATGAAGTGAATGCAGAGCTGTAACGTCTAAACAGGCTGAAACATGGCCCCTTGGGTCAAAATCAGCGAAGACACAGCTGAGGTGATGCCTGCTCCAACACAAATCCTGAGTCTAAAGCTATTCTCAGCTCCCACACTCAAACTGAAGAGCCTTTTTATGACCTGTTTATGTTAGCCAAAGCAGCAGCCATTTTCCGCTACTCCCTTTAGTTTTGTCTTCTGTCCCCGTCCCATCAGACAGATCAGGAAATTCTAGATTCAGCAGCGTGGGAACACTTAGACCAGTCATGGGTGTCCGCGAAATCAATGCACATCCTTCTGCTCCAACACCACTCTTCACCCGACCTCAGACACTTATACAAATACTCATATATGTTGGACCTATGTCCACGTAGTCAGACACAAATACTCACACCACCACGTCCCCCTGCGCTGTCCTCACCTGCAGCAATAACTTTGTCACGTCATAAAAAGCAGTCGCTAAAATGAACACCATTTCCACATCCACCTCGGTCTGAGGTGGTGTGTGAGAAACACCTCTCTTGTGTTTTATTCAGAATGTTACACACCTCAACTCCCACCATGTATTCTGCTCTTGGCTCAGGGGCCCACACAGTAAACCAAAAAAAAGTATAACAGCCCCTTTGTACATGCCGCCATGTATTTGTTGACATTTTGGCACAACGTATTATTTTCATGCACATTGTGCACGGTGGAAAACGCTTTTATCTTGGGGCAGGGTTTCAATGCACTGCTGCCCTCTCAGCTGCCGAGGAGCACACACTGGAAACGAGGGTCTGCGCCCGACACAAGTCACACTCAATCTGGGCTGAGGATAAGCAGTGGCAGCCACAGACAATCTGCACGGGAAGCGTCTCAGCCCTGCTCGAGCTTTCCCTACACTTATTTTCCTTCGTTTATTCCCTTTCTCACAGAGCTTAAGGGTGGCCTCAGGGTTAAAGGAGCATTTGATCACCATACATGTACATACTACACATTCATTGACTTTTCTTGTTTGTTGGAGTCTATTAACTATTAGTTTTTTATCACTTAGATCAAGGGCTGGGTATCCTTCAAGCATTTCTGGTACTAGTACCAGCACTGATACCTTTCATACAATACAATGAAAAAGAAATGACATTACACATAACAGTACAAATGTTTAGATATATTTAATGTAGTTTAACTTATCTCTTTCACCTCCTGTCTTACATTTTGTCATTGTAGCATATTACCACTCAATGTGAAGCTGAAGGAGTTGACAGAATATAATAGCTCTGTATATGCACCACAAACACAGAAGCTGAAGAGATTTACTCCTTGTACTAAAATTTGGTATCATACTAGACATTTTAGATATATAATTATATATAAATAATTTGGATTGTGCAATAAAAGTTCAATACTCCCTGCTTCAACTGTCTACAAGTAATGTTAGTAAAGTGGTAGCTGCACAGGCCTACACTTAATTAAAAAACTCCAAGCTGCTTTTATGCCTGTAATTATCAGATTCGTACCCCCACAGCTACCTATTCTTCTTTTTGATTCTCTCACAAAAAAAATTTCCACCTCAATTTCCAGTTACATCCGTAAAGGACCTCAAATTAAGTGGCCACAGTGGCAATCTGGTTCCTATTTTGGGACGTAAAAGATCGAAAATGAAAAAGAACAGAGAGGGAAAGAGAGCAGGCTGTTGCCTGCCACCACCGAGATGCTAACCATTTCCATGTGTCTGTGTGTCTTTGCTAAATCCCCCACCCCGCCTTCTCTTTTTTTTTCTTTTTTTTTTTCCGGCTGCATCCCGCTGCTTCTTCCCCTTGCTAAACAGACTATAAAGAGCATGCATGGTAGTGGGAGGGACTCAACAAGGTGCAAGCACTTTAGGCAACCAACCACAGCCTTCCTTTACAAGCCGTGTGGCTCTATGCCTCTTGTGATTGGCTGCGGTGGCTGCACAGATGTTGCTTCTTTAATGATTTTTGTAACCATTAAGTTAATAGTTGTTTATGGCAGTGAAATGCAGGAATGTGGGGTAGTGGAGGAAGGGGAATAGGCTGATGGAAAAGGAAGTATAGGGACTTTTGAGAAGGGAGGAGGGCTGTGATGATGGGATAAATATAAGGGGAAGACAGGCAGACTATGGGCCAACTGTGGTGGAGACTGTGGGTTAAAGTTACAAGGGGATGGCGACGGGAGCTTCATACTGACTCTGTCATGCAAAGACAAACTTTGACACTTATGTACAGTCACATCAGTATAAGTACAGTGTATACTTTTGGAGCTTCCAAATCATGCACATGATCCCAAGAGACAGATTACATTTATTTACAAGTAGGGGTGTGTATCCATCAATATATCAATATGATAGTCTGAGATTGTGTGTTAAAATTGCTTAATTTATTTGACCAACAATGATGAACACAAAAACTATACAGATAATATTAATGTACAGCATCCAATCTGACCTGCAAAGGATCCTGCACTTGGTAGAACAACATAGTTTGATAAAAAGTAAAGCAGCATGGGGTCATGGGAGTTGATGTTTTGACCCCCATTGTTGATGGAAATCATTGTGACATAAATCAGGCTGTAATCATATTTACAGATGAAGTAATATATTAAAGTTTTATTCCCGTAATGTTCTATTAATGATATATATTCACGTCAAGAGAGTTCACAATTCATTCCAAAAAAAATAGCCTCATGTAACATTATCTGACACTTTAACTCCACTGAGAAGCAAAAACGTATTTAAATGCAGAAGTGTTATATTTCATATAATACATTAAAAAAAATTACTTTGAATTCAGACTTTTTACTTTTCTTACCTGCAACATTATTTTATTTATTTTCTGTTCATCTGCATTTCTTTGTGTATTTTGATGAGATTATATTGGACTAATACAGACACAAAAACCTCATGTTAAAAAAAATTTAAGAGAGATGAATTCATCAGCTGAAACAGGGTGAGACTGATGGTTACTGGAACACAGTGTAACATACACAAAGGATCACTCAGCCCCTGTGAAAACTACTCTGTCTGTGTATGCATGTTTGTGTGTCTGTGCTTCCATATTACTCAGCAGCACACATGTAGCACATTACACATTCATTTCCCTCCTGGTATTTGAACTTTCCCTCAGACTTCTGTTGCCATCCCACTTCCTCCTCCATCCTTCTTTTCCTGCATCCCAGTGGACAAAAGCATCCATCTATTGAGTATGCATGTGTGTAAATTCTGCAGAAGCCTCCAATATGTAAACACATGAATCAGCATTCAAAGACCCCTCCCACCATTCTGAATTTATAGAAAGCCGATCCATGACTTAATGCAGGAAGTTGAAGAGAAAGGGAGTGGGGCCCTAGTCTTTCCTCGAATAAGTCCTGTGTGTCCGTCTGATGAAGGATAGGGTCGTTGTGGCAGCATCGGCCATGGCTATCGCTAACAAAGCCAACACAAACCTCCTGTCAGGGCCATATAAAATGCTGGCCCTTATTAAGGGAAAATGAGGTTTCCTATAGGGTTCCTTGAGGGGCTCTATGGAGCATGACGTAGGGGGGATAATAAACTAGAATCTTTATTTTGTCAGTAGGGGTTCACACACGTAAACATGCACCACACACCAAAATTTGTCTTCTGCCTTTAACCCATCACTGGATCATGCATCACACATTGCATGCTGTGAGCAGAGGGCTCACCATACCAGGCGCTCAAGGAGCAAATGTCTAACAATAAACTGTACTGTATTACATGTTTCTTATCCCTCTTTTGGGGAGGACGTGGAATCTTTTATGAATTATGTGCAGAAATAAACCACACACGTGTCTCTGTTTGTTTGGTGATTATGTAGTGTTTGCTTTCGAATCAGCCCCATGTGAGGCACGGCCCGGTTCATTACAAGAGACCAGATTATTATTCATGTGTTAGACAACTGTACTGAGATCACCAGCAAATCTCCAGACATTTGAAGAGTACAGACTACAATAGGATGACTTCAGACTAAGTAGGTTTAAAATGACCACATACATGTATGATATCAAAATTGTCCCATTAAGCACCCACAAAAAATCCAATGAATTTTGGCAAATTCATGGGGCCCAGCATTGCCCATAGAGGACACTGATATTTTAACCATCCATGTTTGAGTGAAATATTCACAAGTTTATAATTTCATTAATCCAATTTATCAACCACTTTGGTTATATAGTTCAGTTTTAGATTTTATTGCAATCTGTGTCTAGCCTGCTCATAGTACCCACCCCCTTCACTACACTCCACAACTTGGTGCGGCCCTACCTACGTTACTGATTAAGTTGACATCTGTTACATGCCATGTGCTGCAAGCTTTAGATGAATTGGCAACCATACACAAATCCTCAGTAAATACAGAAAGGATCTCACACCTCATTTTGAGAGTGAGATAAGGCATCTCAATGCCATCTTCTCGGCCACATTTCCCTCATGCACCACATGTCTTGATCTATTAAAGGAACTCTACAGTATGCAACCACAGGAGGGTAACCAAACATCCTCTTTTGCCTAGACATGTCCCCGTTTCATGTCCTGTCCAGGTGGTTTTTATGAATTAGTGAAAATGTCCGGTTTTCATTGTTTTTCACAGGAAAAACTCTTTAAATGCGTACGTATAGCAAGTGCAATTTTGATGTCTGTCACTGTCACTGTTCGTGCAATCGGAAAACTTCCAAATCCCGCTGGAAGAAAAGACATTGTACTTTCCAGTGATATATGGGACATTACGGCAGTGAAAGGCACTGATCTACACCAGCCTGTGGATGTGGGGATAGATGGACCTGTCCATAGATACAAAATAGCAGGGGTGTCAAACATGCGGCCCGCGGGCCAAAACCAGCCCACCAAAGGTTCCTATCTGTCCCACAGTATGAATTTGCAAAGTGCAAAAGTTATACTGAAGTTATTAAGAGTCAAAGGTATTAAATTTTGTTTTAGTTCAGGGGCCATATACAGACCAATTGTGATCTCAACTAAAATAATAGCATAATAACCTATAAATAATTACTCCAAATTTTCTTCTTGGTTTAATGTGAAAAAATAAAAATTATATTATGCCTATAAATAATGTAAAAAAAACCCATTAAATTATGAAAATATTTACATTAACAAACTATCCTTTAACAATAAAATGTGAATAACCTGATCAAATATGAACTGTTATGTGGCAAAAAAAGAATGTCACTGTGTCTCTCCTGTAATCAAAACCCAAAGGTGGTGGTCAAATATTGCATGTTTTTTTTGGCCTGGCAGTGTACATTCTCCACTTTGGAGGAACAAATGTTGGGCAATGAAAATGGAGGAAAATGGCTAATATAAGAGTTTCAAAACTTTCTGTGGCTCTCAAAAGGTTTTTATGTTTGACACCTGGTCCGATCCTCAAATTCATTTCCAGACCCATTTTCTTGCATAACTGTTATGGTGAGTGAAAACTGGCACAAAACTCAGCTGGGTTGTGTCTACCTCTCTGTTAAACTTCTTTATTTTTCTCAATCCAAGGCAGTCATTTTAAAAGGTAGACAGCCTCAAGTTTAAAGTTACCAGTTAATCGGTCAGGAAAACTTTAATGTTTTCATGCAACAGAAATACATTTAATCCAGATTTGGAGTAAAATCCAAAGCTGGGTCTTCAAGGGTTCCCTCACCCATGCTCCAAGAAAGATACATTACTTCTACAGTCAAATATATTTACATTTTTGTTTTACTTTTCAATGCATTCTAATTTACTGACCAGTCAACAACACAAAATCTAAATACACAAAATCCGCCATCACAAACTAACCGGTTTTAAAGGCAGCTGTGAATATTTAAGTAACATTCTCCTGAGTAAACCTTACCTCAACCACAATATAAACCACAATGTTACAATGTAAAATCTAAAAGTTCTCAACACTTGGCCTTGTGCTGCTTGTATGTATGGGTTTAATACCTAAGATTTAATGCTACACTTCACCTACCAGTCTCACCTCCTAAACAGCTGAGTGCAACAGCGGCTGCCTAATCCCCCCTGTTAAACCTGTTTCTATCTAGAAGCCTGCCGCGTCCATCAACAGGAAATTAACCCCAGCTTCTCTGTAATGTGAAACAGCATCAGACTCCGTAACAGCAATTCTTATTCATTCAAGTCTCTCTCACACACACACACACACACACATAGTGACACACACCTATAAACACACACTGTGTTAAAAATATGCCCTGACGCCTGGGACTGGGGTGAGGATGAAGTCATCAACACAAGAGTTTGGATACCGATGCAAACACACACACACACACACACACACACACACACACACACACACGCACAGAGTTTCGCCCAACCACACATAGGCCGTGTTCTCACCACAGCAGTGTTATGGCTTCATTCGGGGCTGACTTACAGCTGGGAATGTGGGACACACAGGCTGGAATACCTGGCAAAGCAACAAGTCTGGGAAAGGAATGCTGTATTGACAGGATGGTATGGATAGTAAACTCTAGGTATATATGTGTTTTGTCGATTTTGTAATTTGCCATTATCACGTGTGATGGTAGGGTAAGGTGGAAAGCACAAAGTTTTAAAGAAAAAAATGAAGAATATGAATTTTGATCTAAAAAAAAAAAAAAAAAAAAGTCCACCGGTCCACCTCAAATAACAGTAAATGCTAATTTATGCTCACTTTAAATTCATAAATAGGTACAGTATGTCTGTTTCAAACAGTGTAAACGTCACTGCCTTTATACTTCCATATGTCCATTGCATTGGAATTAGTATTTGGCAATCAATCCACCAGAGGGCGCTGCTCTAAATTAACATGCCGAACAAATACCAAGAAGAAGAAGAGTGGATTTTTTTTTTCTAAAGAGGAAGATGAAGAAAGTCAATAATAGCAAACATAGTAACAACAGAGATATCACTAATGTTGATATTGAGAAAGGTTTAGTTGTAAATATGTTGGTTGTTTTTCACCAACTCACACATTCACTCTTTGAAAAGTTTCACCATTTCTGGAAATTATTCTTCAAATCTCAACCCCATAGATCCTGGTGGTACTGCTCCATGTCCTCCGTTTGGAGACAAATCTGCAAACTGCGAGAGGACGGACAGAAATACACATGTAGTGAACACAGAGGATGGAAAGAACACTTCATCTGTATACATATGCGTATTTAACATAGAGCATAAATGGACCTTAAGGTGGAAAACACAAGGTTTCAAGAAAAACTGAAGTTTGCTGGTCCCAGTCCCAGACCTCCGGTGACAGTAAAGGCTGTTTTCACACCTGCACTTTTCAGTTGGGTTAAATCAAACTGTTGAGGCTTGTGATCCATTTGGGCTGGTGTTAACTTAAGAATTGTTTGGGCCTTTAGAGGAGGTGGTATTAATGTGGATCCAAACAGAATATGGGGTGGTTCGTCTGGGGTGGGAGTGTGAGTTGGAGATAAATAGCTTCTGTAGCCAGGTGTGCTTTGCATTCTGGGATGTGGCAAAGATCGCAAACTGTATTTGGTCTCTGTCAGCCTGTACCTGAAACCTGACTGGTTCTACAAATGTGTAATAATATTAGTATGTCTCACTCGTGCTCCATTATTATGTTCTAATTCATTTGCAACACTGGAGGTGAAATACAAGATTAAAACAACTGAATTAATATTGTTCAGTGTGTGCACCATACTAATGTAGGGTGCTGCAGAAAAAGATGGCTAGCTACATGTCTATGTAAGTTCTCAGTTGTCCAGGTCATTGTTCATCCCTAGTTGTTTTCGAAGTTCAGCTGGACTGGTTTTGTTCTTGAAAACATGTTGTTTCTCATCCAAGAGACTTCATCACTTCTGAACTGATGAAGCGTAGCACTAGCAGCAGTAGCCAACCACTCTGATGTTAAACTTAGAATCAGTATTGGCATCAGCATCTTCTTTTCAGACCAAAACCTTGAAATATTGGTTTTGGTTGACAATTTTGCAATCGGTGCTTCTGACATAGAGGGGAAATAAGAACTTCGAAAATATAAATGCCATAATTACTACGAGTTATGTGTTCAGTTCAATGATCATCTAGTGTCTACATTTCTATCCTATGTACAGTAGTATGATAGTTCATTTCCAACCATGTTAGTGATGTCAGCTGATTAGCTCAGTTTGCTTTTTCCTCCTCCAAACTAATATTATCATTAGTATATTTTCCTTTGAAAGTGTACAATTTCTACTGGGTTTCAAACCAAAGTAAATATTGTTCTTTAATCCATGATTATTTCAGAACCCTAAAATTATGTTTAAAATTGATTCCAAACTACTTATTTTAACACTAATCTTAATCAGAAAATATAACAAAACATTTACCACAGCACTGTCACAATACAAATGGATTAGTTAGATAATTATTTCGCAAGGACTTTAACATGTTAACATTATCTACAGCATATAGAAAGTCTTGCAATAGACAGGACCAAACAGTCAGTGGGTATTCAGTTTGGAGGACTATTGCTTGAAATAGTTTTTATGACTGGGTGGTGAATTTGACAGCTCATTTATGTGCTTATAATAAAATGCAATCCTCAGAATGAAGATAGATAATGTTTGCTTTTTTGATTGCAGCAACATTGGCTGCCTTTCACTCATACTCATAAAGTAAACGGCAGCTCATGTTAACTTCCCCGTTGTGTTTTCCTGTTGTCATGTTCTGTTTCACTGTAATCCATTAAATAGATGTTAAAAATATTTTAGATCACCAAGACCATTAATTCAATTCAAGATCCATGAATATCTTGTAAAAAATGAACTCAGTACACTTAAACCTCAAATTTCAATCTGATCCAAGGTGGTGAACCAACAGAAATTGCCATCCAACTGTGCTGCTAATAAAGCTGAAACCACTTGGATTTGTTGAACAAGTAGACTATCGTACTATACACTGAATGGGCTCATACACATCACAATAAAAAGTGGCTGGCATCCAACTCTTCAAGCATTATAGCTGATTACAACAGATAAAAGTAGGGGGTAATTTCTACCAGCGTGCAGGGAGATTAAGCAGCAGGATGACGTCTTCAAGTCTGACAACCTAAAGTGGTAGTAGACCGCAAAAAAGGGCAAAAAACATTTACTCATAAAACATCTGAAAGTGATCTACTTCCCAGCTACCAACTGAGTCTGACACCATATACCCACCATCATTCACAAAACTCCCCACGCAACACCAGTAATATGCCCAAACCCACATCTAGTTAAACACGGAGGAGCGTATTAGCAAAAACTCACTCCCCATAACATAAAACTCCTCAGGATCATTTGTGGCCTCAAAGGTAACCGTAGCCTCATTGTGGGTTTAGATTTCTTGGAGAAGTGTCAGCCTTAAAACATAGATTCCCGTCGTCTGAAACCAAGTTACAGCTAAAAATAAATATATAAATGTAGGGAGCTGCAGTGATTGTTAATGCCAGACATTAATGTGGAGCAGACTGGGCCTATTAGCCGTTGCTTTAAAGCCCCGTGCACTTCAAACACAGGAGCGAGGAAGGAGCAGATGTTGCTGATTTATTAACACAACAAGGAAACAGCTAATGGTATCTGCTCTTTATTTGTTTTGGCTAATTACATGGGAGCAAAGTCCTTGAAAATTGACAACCATGATAATGCTGAGAAATCTGTCAGCTCCTCTCTCTCAGCACAGGAACCGGGTGGATGTGGGCCGTGGCCGACAGCGGCAGCAGTTTCTTGGCTCGCAGTGTGTTTGTGCCACAGCTTCAGGTCAGCGTGGTCAGTGCAGCCCCATACAGTCCTTCATACAGGTCTATTGTCCCACATGGACAATACACACAGGGGCAGTCAGCTCGGTCACTGGGGCACACACTGTTGCCAGACAAAACCCCGTCTGCATGTCTAATTGAACATCTAAACTTTATCCTCTGTGGGTTTGGTTGTTTTTATTGTTTGATAAATGCTTCAATTAGATCACTATTACTTGCAGTATTGTGCTGTATTTGCTGCCCTTCTGCACTAGGGAAGGGCAGTGTGCACTGGGTAACTGCTAATTTGGTTCATATTGGAATTTATTCACTAAATGAATTTTTCACTATCTCCAGAGGCTGGATCTTGCACAGTCTGACTAACCGCCACCATGACATTCATATTTTTGGTTTGAGTAAAATATCACAGTTTAACATTTATTAAATAAAGTTAATAATTAATTGTGCAAGATATGGGAGATTTTACTCTAAATGTCAAAAATAAAATGAAGTGAGAGACTGATACCACCCAAATGTACCAATGAACGACACAGGAAATCATTTCTGCCCATGGCCATCAGACTGTATAATTCCTTCCTATTACACAAAATAATATTCTGCATACTTATATGTGTGTATCTCTTTTAATTATCATTTTGATAATATTTGTCTAGTACATATTGTGCAAATTGCTTGTGCTGTTGTGATTTAAGAGTGTTTTAATATATACACATATATCCACAAAGATTGCACAGATAAGGAAAATCCTCATAGGAATGGTTTCTTCTAGAGATGCACAGATTACCAAAAACATCTAAGCAGATACCAGTATTTAAAATTACATTCTGGCCAATAGCTGATGCCAGGGCTGGACTGGCCATATGGAGTACTGGTCGTGGGACAATCAATATTAGGGCCAAATGGACAGCCTTTTTGTTTTTTTGAAATTACAGTAACCCTTCCGGCCCGGGAGATAGACATGTAATTGGCCCACTGGTTTGTCTTTCATCTAAATGGTCAATCCTTGACCTTGAGTAGCACCGGCCCACAGAGCTGCAGACTCAGCATAGAGGTGACAATTGGCCCACCGGGTCCCACACAGCAACAGCGCCAGTTGGACAGTGAGTGTGATGAGGATGGAGACGGTGAAACACATATGAACACATATGTATACTTTACTTTCAACATTATCGCCTTATACAGTTCACATCAATCAAGCACTGATTAAGTGCCGTTACAATAAAAAGGAATATTGTTCAGTAAAAGTGGTGGTATTAAGGGCTTTTGTGTATGTACATTAACGGGGCAAGTTGGTACAGCACCTGTGTGCAGGTTGTGGTGGGCTGGTCTGGACCAGAAAGTCCAGGGCCGAATTTTTGTCCTAGTCCAGCCCTGGCTGATGCTGATGTTACTTTCACATTGTTTTTCTTTCTTTCTTTTTTTTTTTAAATTTATCCTTCAACAAAGAAATCTTCATTATAAATATTTTTAAAAGTCACTATTTTAAAGTAAAGTACATTTGAATGAACACAGATTCAACCATACACAATTTTGAAGGAAAAAAATGATAATATAACAGCAGATAAACATCTGCCATCAGCAAAAAGATGTCTTATATGTCAGTACCGATACTGGCCTAGATCAGCAAATATCAATACCAAAGTAAAGTAATAAAGTGGTATTTTCTATTGCTGATTTTCTTAAAGTGTGGTTAAATGTGTGATACATTTAATTGCAAACTCAACTGATGCCTTCATTTGATTGATTTGAGGACTTACTGAATGGTTTGAGGATTGTGGACGATCACAATGACATAGATGAAAGCATGAATGATATAAGATAAAAAGTGCATAAGATGAAAAGGGCAAGAAAACCAGAATGAGATGAAAATAATGTAAAAGTTGTAACAAGAGAAAATAGTCAAAGTGTGTTGAGACTGTTCTGAGGTACATGATTGAGCAACACCTTACTTTTCCTTTCCATATGGTTATTTTATCTCAGTTTTAAAATTTTGCAATAAGCCTTCATTTATAGTATGCCGATAGTATCCTTCATCTCTTACTTAAATTCCCAAACTGTTCATTTCCCACCATTGCTTTGCTGCCGTTCTCCCAAGAACTCATTTCACCACCTTAAATGTTCCTTAAAATGTCAACACAATTTCTCTACGGCTCTTGCAATGAAACAACAAGTCAGCAGTCCAATTAAAACTGCACGCCAACCGCTGATGCGAACGCATCCACAGCTAAAGATCATTTGGTGGAAAAACTAATTCTGGCCTGGTGGTTAAGAGAGGGATGTCTTCCATTAATGAGGAGGAGTGGGAGGAAGTGTTCACTGGCAGACATCTAATGAAGTAACTGGCCTTCGTGTGCATGTTAGTGAGTGTAATCTGTTTATGTGTATGCAAATATGTCAGACTTGGAAGTAAATGTCAGCACATTCTTTACTCCAGTAGAAGTACAGATACTTGTGTGAAAAGTAAAGAGAAACATGAATTCAACATGTTTCATGGAGTCAAGGTGGAAAGTTCTTCAAAGTATAAAAGTATAAAAGTATAAAGTATGCCATGGCATTCGTACTATAACTAAAACCTAACCTCACCTCACAAACCATTCCAGCTTTGTACTGAACTAAAAAAAAAAAAAAGAAAGCTGAAACTACAGTCTAGTCTCCCTTCTATGATGAAGGATTAGCTACAGAATATTAGAACAATTATTTCAAGAATGAAGCCATAATATTTTTAGAGAATATCTTGACTTCATTATGACAATAAAGTTGAAGTCAAAATAATGTTTAAATATTGTTTGAAAGTCATATTATTTCAAGAAAAAAGTTGTAATGAGAATAAACCTATACAGAAGAGTTAATATTAGGGGACGAGTATAAAATAAAAACCTACCTTTTACTTACAAAATTACAAGTTCATTCACTTAACATTATTACTTTTATTTTCAAACTATTACAACATGATTCTCAAAATATGTTGCTGTTTTTTTTTTTGTTTTGGATTTTGTTGTTTTTTTTTTAGTTTTGAGAGGAGAGGACACAGTCATTTACACCTCGGCATACACACCCAGCCTAGCTCTTATGTAGCTCCAAGGTGCTTTTAATATTCTACAATTTAAAACAGGTT
>JAPQRQ010000014.1:10011937-10023817 GCA_037367365.1 Apogon talboti | reverse complement strand
GACTGAAGCTTTGTTTTGGGACCTGCTCCCCCCCCCCCCCTCCCGCTTAACAGATTCCTTCATGAAACCAGTGTGTGTGCATGAACAGCATCTATGTAGGTGTGTCTTAGTTTACCTACACATGTAAGTAGGCAATGAATGTGTGCATGAGATGGATTGGCGAATATGTTTGCACCTGAATCTGTCAGTGTCAGTGTGATGTCAAACACAGAGCAGAGCGGCTGCAGCGGTGCCACAGCCGAGGGCCTTTTCACAACAATTCCCTTTGTTGGCCCTCCTCCTGACTTAAGAGCTTTTCTCCTCCAGTAACCTGAACAGTTTATTATCCATTGCAGCCATTCAGTGGCACAATGCAGGTGTGGCACGAGTAACAAGAAAGGAGGAGGCTTTGAGAGGGAGGTGTGTTTGTTTGTCGCGGACGTTAAAACAGCTTGACCTCCATTGAACAACACCATGTTTTGGCCTCAGTGACCCACAACAAGGTTTGTTTTTGAGGTGTTGTGTGTTTTTAAGTGAGCTCTGATCTATTGTCATGCAACGTCCATAACAAATCTAGATTATGTAAATAGCATTCGAACAAAGATAAATTCAGTTCAATCGCAGAGCAGAATTCATTTACCTAACAATTTAAATTTAAGGTTTGCTTAGATTTAGACTTTTATGCCTCAGGAATATGGGTTTGTCAGGCTGGAAAGTAGTAAACTACTTCATTTACTCATAGCCATCTAAAAGAATTTAAAGTATACAGATTTAAAGCTTAAATAAGTCTGCATTCGACCGTTAAGACTGATAAGAGTATGCACTGATTTCTATACAGAGGACACAGGATGGCTAATTATAAAAATCTTTATGGTTGCTCCTGGGTTTGTCTCTTTTCCTCTACAGCAGCAACAGTGAACAACACTTGTCAACATTAGCTTATGCAGTTATCTTTAATATCTCACATTGAAACAGTTTTAGATAGTTTTACATTTTATACATTTTATGCTCAAAATTTTACATATTAATAATTCTTATAAATTTGCAAAACTTAACATAAACATGACAAAAGCAATTTTATTATTATTTGCTTTATTTGTGTGTTGTTCTTTAGAATACAAAGCTACATTCATGTTTCAAGACAGGTAGTGCTGCAGGGTTTGCAAGATGTAAAGTTACGTTTGTGTATGATTGTTGGAAATAAACTATATTTTCGAAAAGGTGAAGTGTAATATATAGAGTGGGGTTTTTTTACATTTCATGTCAAAATAACTTTTCCATCTATACAGAACAGACTTTTCGAATATAGCTTCTTTTACAATGATGTGTAGACTAAACTGCAGTTAGATAAACCATTTGTGTAATATCTGTTTAAGGGGCATATCTATGCAGAACAAATATTTCTTTTTACCATATAAAACATGTTTTAGTGTATGTTGTAGTATGTAGTGGGTGTTTGTCTGTAAATAATTACCTGACTCACTGTTTCACTCATTGGCGTCAGTGACACAGCATGACCCATCCTGTATCATTTCCAGGTAATTAATTCCATCTTCTGTCTTCTTTTCCCAGTGTTGTATTACCATAAGTTACTGGCTTACTCATCTAACTGCAAAAACTGCCGCCCACCAAATGATAGGCTTCTGGAGAAGAGCTGCATGGGAGTTACAACAGACAGGCTGTGGGCGAAACGTTAGCCACCATTGTGTTCAAGGAGACGCTGATTTGGGAAAAAACAATGTGGATGACACTTCCATAGACAAACAGGCGTCAAGCTGTCACTCAGATATGTGTCACCCAGACACCTACTGGGCTCTGCTACTGGGTCATGCAATGTGTATGTGTGTTTCCAGGTGGTTGTGTTTGCACTGTGCTTACCTGACCTTTTTCTGCTGTGAAATCCATGATTATAGGTTAAAGGTCACAATGAAGTAGAAGGCAATATTTGGATCTACATCAAAGCAGCTCATTTTTGAAGCAGATGCATCCAGATTTCATCCATAGTTGCATTAATTTTTGATTAATGATGATGGAGAATCGGACCACTGCATCAAGTCTTCATCACATCCCAAATTAGAGTCTGGACTTGATGGTGGCTAATCCATGTGTGAAAATGACGTCTCATTCTCCCTTAACCATTCTGTCACAAGCCTGATGACCCTGATAAATCCTGGCATTGTCCAGTCTTTTTGACATTAAAGATATGAGAGGCTACTTACTGCAGTTAGAGTTAAGCAGCCTGGCCAAAAAAAAGTAACTGCCTGGATTTAATTAAGCAAATAGTTCAGATCCTTCCATCAGTAAGTACAGCAGTGGTTAGTAATGTTTCAGCTGTAACAGGTTATTTAACTCTATCTGATGCAGTAAGTAGCCTCTCATATCTTTAATGTCAAAAAGATTGGACAGTGCCAGGATTCATCAGGGTCATCAGGCTTGTGACAGAATGGTCCAGACTCTAAGTTGAGATGTGATGAAGACTTAATGCAGCGGTCCGATTCTCCATCATCAATAATCAAAAATTAATGCAACTATGGATGGAAAAAATATTATGAACCTTATTGTGACACTACATAAGCATTGTGGGGCAAAAAAGATGCCACAGTGAATGTCTCCTGTAATCAAAACCAAAGGTGGAGCAGTCAAATATTGCATGTGTGACTCTTTTTTTTTTTGGCAAGGCAGTGTATAGGACTTGCACTTGTTTCTATGCTGAAGTTTGTGTTCAACTCAATTTTGTCTCTTACTCTTGGAGTCAGTCAACTCATTTCCTTTGGCATGGTTTCTGCAGTATTTTTGCTGCAGTTCAACACGAGCTAAAGTGGTACTAAACATGACATAAAATCATGCTGATCACAGACGGGTCAATCCAGAGTCTGTATATATGTGTGTGTCATCATGTTCCAATGCAGGACACTGAGCCCAACTGGTGAGATGTCTCAGAAAAACTAGGATCTGTTTTGATAAATCGACCACAGATATTAAGATATAACAGCTATATTAAAAAAATCTTAATGTAGCAGTATTTTGTCAAACATACCTTCTAGTTTTAAGGTTTGCTGTCATCCATTGTTACCTCATTTACAGCTGAAGTTGTGCTGAAGCTGTCACAATACTTTATGCTGTGTTGCTATGATAATCAGCCACACTAAGGCAGTATTATACCTACAGTGGAAATGCAGCATGATGGGATACCAAAACAAAGGTGAGTCACAGTGACCTGAGCTGATAACAATGGTGGAAAAACTTGTCTTTTGTTGCCTGCTTCTGCGATAACAGTCTGTACTCTGATTCCTGTGTAGAACGCTAGAATTGTTATTTTCCACAAGAGATTTTATGCTTGTTTTTCTTTTTCTTCAGTGTCACTCTTCTGCTCCTCTACAGTGGCAACAGTGTCCAACTCAAGCTACCAAAGTAGAGTTTGCTAAGTACAACACAAATTCCAGCACAAACCCAACAGAACACACAAGCTTCACAAATGGGAATACATTTTGTTTTCCATGGGACTGACCAAAATGCCATGTATGCTATTAGCTAGACCTTCACAGCACTGAAACATGTGTCCTATTCTACTCTAAGCAACACTTTTTTATACTGAGGCGTGTGTTAGCTTAGAACACCAAAATCACACAACCATATAAGCACATGTGACTCATACATACTGTCCTGATAGTGGACTGTGTCACATCAGTGGCAGCCATCTTGGTTTTTTACCAATGTACCACAATGGCACTCCTCAGACAGTCATTGTATGAAACCAGCTCCATGTCAGATAAATGGTTTTGATTGGCCTGCCACAGGTTTGGCTTGTTGGAAATCTATTTGAGCTGGAGAGGAGCCAGACCCATCTGCCTGAGCAAATGAAACCTGAGCCTTTAGACTCATCTGGTTCCCGGGCTACATAAACTGTTGTATACAGCAAATATGATCATGAATAATGATATCAAGAAAATTTTCTTCAATGTTTCAATACTTGTGAAAAAAAAATTCTAATAATGTCTGCACCTATACAGTTACAAATGTTCCAAGTAATAGCGTTGTTACAGTTTTACCTGAGGCTATGTCTGACTCATGAGAACACAGCATGCAATCACTCATGCCTTTATCTATTCCAAATAATCATAACTGCACCACACAGTATTCCACACCCACGTCATAAATGTTTGAGTGCTAAATTTGTCATCACATAAAAGAGATGCAGGCTGATGTACAGGCCTCCTTGTAATTGTTGTTTCCTCTGTTTTCTGAACACCTGTGTCATGAAAACAGTGGTGCAGGTTTTACTAAATACTGGTCACCATGGCAATATTTGGCAGTTAACGATGTACATGTTGCAGGAATCAACTATTCTTATTTATAGTGCAGTAATTGTCTAAATATTGCTAACCTTAGGTATGACATAAGGCTTTAGCAGCAAATTGTCTCTTTTATGGCTTTTTTTCAATTCAATGTTTCATGTGCACGAGACATGTTATGCTGTGTCACTCCTGCTTCAAAGAATGTATTTACGCTTGTAAAGTGTTTAACATTAAACATTAACATTAAATCAGCCGTGTTTCCATATATATTAATTATCAGATGAATTTTTAAAATCAACTTTTTCTTTGCACTAGGCTAATGCTGCAAAGCTAATGAAATGAATTTGTATGATGCAATTACTTTTTATGTGAATCCGTCCCAGCTTGGCTTTGGTTAAATTTTAGCCATAGCTAATGAAAAAGTGTTTGTTAAATTTGTGTATGATTATGCGTGCACATGACATTTGTTTAATATTTTTGTTGTATTGGAAATCGGACGTTTGTTGATGTTTTTTAACTTAAAGTGAGTGTTGTGTATGGTTGCTGCTGTAGAAGAGCAGAACAGCAGTCACTATAAATACTGTTAAGAGTTAGAGTTAACTTACGTCAACAAATCACAGACTCCAACATAACTTTACTACTATAACTATAAGCACACATGCAAATCTTACATATTGAACCTTTAAAGCTGAACTTTTTTTTTTCCATAGAACTCTTTGATTGTCCATTGCATGTCAAACATCTGAATTCTTATCACCAAACTAACCAGTCTTTGTCTGTTTTGTGATATTTTAACTGAAAAAAGTACTTCTCAGTGTACATGTAAATACATATAAACTTTTTATACATGATTTCAGGATGCATTTAACATTTTTGGAGGGAAGTGCATTATCTTGGGATGGTAATCTAGAAGCTCCTCTCACATTTATCTCCCCCCCCTCAGCTTGCTGGTGCATTCCCTCCCAGGATCCTTTCCCCAGCATTTGACCGCCTGATAAGTTCAATTAGTCACTGTCTTCCAGCAAATCCAAGCCTAAACAACTGTGGACCCTTCAAGAGTCAAGTGGCCTCCCTGGCTTCCATCAAAGTCAACGAGAATCTCCCCTTTTTTCCCCCTCCCGTCGCAGGAACCTCAGCTAAAGCAAGGAAACGAGGTTCTAGGGTTTCATAAATTATGTTTGCCCTCCTTAAAAGGGACAGAGGGAGGAGAGTGTATCTGCTGAATGTATCTTTTCCCTGTGTGTAGTTAGACTCATTAGCAGGCCATATCAGACTATACTCCCTCCCCTTTGACCAAAAAAACCCACTCTCCACGCGACCAATCACAACATGACCCTGGAGGGAACTGGTTTTAATCAGCAGGGGTGTGTGTGTGTGTGTGTGTGTGTGTGTGTGTGTGTGTGTGTGTGTGTTGGTTCTGCTTTTGGAGTATTTATGTCAGTCAGTGTGTGTCCTTGTGTTTCTAGTGCATTCATTCATTCATTGTATTTCTTTCTAACTCTTCCTGTAATGAACTGCGCCCAATTTTAGAACAGGAATGTAGATAAAGAGACAGAGTGCCCCTAAAAAGCCAACATCCCTGACAGCTCTGGCTTGGCACAAAGAACCATTTCATTTTAATCCAATGTGGACAAATCATTTGCGGGACGGAGCTGTTCTCATGCTGCAGCCAGCATGTTGTGCTGCCTGTTTCAGACTATTTCTGCCCAGATTCACAGATGAAAAGAAAGAAAAAAATCCCTCCCTGTTTCCCCAAATCTTGCTCCGTGTGCCTTCCACGCTGGTGGACCTGAACGTGTGGTGGGATCTTGATTGATATTCCCTGACTGGATGCAGGAGGAGGGCACAGACTTGAACTCGTATGGTATGCTGCAGTACGCCATCAGGACGAGCATGGCGACTAAACCAGCCACTCTGCTCTGAAGGCTGTTATTAGAAGCCTTCTGCCTGTGTCTAGTCTGTCAGTTTCTGTTCATTTTCCCCTTTCACTTTCAGACCCTTTTTGACCCATTTCTCTTTTCCCTATTCTTTAATTCTTTCTTCCACACCTCTTCTTATTTGCTCCCCCTCTCTCTATCTGTTTCCCCTCCCTCTCTCCGCCCTCACAGACTATAATCTTGGCCTGGGCTCCGGCATCTCCTCCTACCCTTCAATCTTGTGCAGCCATAATTATGGCCACACCAAGCGGAGAGGCTTCTAAATCATTCAGAGATGGTTTGGCTTCCTGACTCCTTTATATTTTTCCCTCCTCTCATTCCTATATAAAGTGGGAGAGAAGCTCCATTTGGGCTTGTTCTGAAGGCTAAATTATAACTGTGCAGACATATTCGCTTTTGCTGAGTTGCCTTTTGATATTTTATCTCGGACTATTTTGAGCACCTTATGAAAAAAGACGGGTTAACATTATAGGCGGGGGGGGGGGGCAGCTCTCGGTCAGGCTTTTCTGTCACTAATTTTGAATCTATAGACACATACAAAAACAAACTCATTTTTGAGAAAGACTTGACTCTTTGGGAATGAATCCTGAAGTGCTCCTCAACAGCTGACAAACCATAATTGCATGATCGATTGCAAGTGCCCGTCTCTTGGCTGCGTTCACCCTTTGTCATTTTTTTCTTTGCTCAGCATTCAACCTTGCCTTGTAGTTATTGCATGTTTTGACAAACTGCCATTACATATCATTTAAATTTGTCATTGAATGATCCAATACTTTTTTCCTTCCTTGAGTGGCTAGATGGAGATACCAGGACTTTCTTTCTCCTGCTTATGTTTCTAGGTTTATAAGTGCTTTTTCTAGGTTTAGAAAAAGACCATAATTTAACATAAATATTAATAAATACATTAAATCAAGCTAAGCCTTTATATCTGTCAGTAATAAAGTGATTTTGTACCTAATCTTTACCATAATATGCTGAATAATGAATAATGCAACTGATTGTCAAGTTTATGATTCTTTCAACAAAAATATTGCATTCAGGTTTTCATAACTAAACCCTGTTTTGTATAAAACAATACATTCCAAAATATCAAGCAGTTTTGTTTATCAATGCCTATATCTGTAGATAAACTGATAACGTCAGTGTTTTAGGACCATGTTTACACAGTGCAGAGCCTTAGTTGTGCGACTTGATGGTTAAACTCTGCCGAAATTGGGAAAAATATTATGGTAATTTTTACACTCCTGTGGTTTTACTTTTACATTCTTCCATCTGGCAAAACAGTACTTTGTGATTTTATCACCTTGGCTCCCATCATGTTTTGGCCATAGAGTTAGTGAATTTACTATATCTGAACCAAATTACATTGTGGTTTATTATATAAAATCCTATTGCATTAGGTACCTGCAGTTCCTCATTGTACTGTAACCAGATAAGAGAAATCTATTGGCTATTTATTTAACTACAGTTTCTTACTATGCATATCTTTCACTAACTGTGTATGCAAACAAAACTATTTAGAGCATAGCTATGAACATTCCATGGACAAATCCAGGATACATCAATTATGTACCGTATATGCATTGTATGTACAAATTTAGATCTGTTAAATACTTAGCTATTAGAAAATGGAACCACATATTTCTGACCAAATACTCAGCATATTACAACTACAATATCCAAAAAGTTAGGATGCTGTGCAAAATATAAATCTTGTAAATTCGTACATTTAATCCACAATAGAACGTAGAAAACATGTCAAATCTGTTATTTTTCAACTAAATGACACAACACATCTCCAAAAAGTTGTAGTATGTGTGTAGCATCCCTCGTTTTTTGTAGATTATGCAAAACTACATACATTCTCATTTCATCTTTATCTATTTTTTGTCATAATTAAATAGCTGAACTACAAAAACAATGCTTTTACTATGAGGGATTCCTTCATATTTTGAGATGTTTTTGATTGTAGGTATTTCCCTGCTTTAAATTGTATAGCGGGGATAAGGTTGGGGGGGGGTTATAAATTAGTTACAATGTCCAGTTTTCATTGTTTTTCACAGGACCATTACTTACATTACTTACCATTACTTAAATCTAAGGCATCTCTGAGTAAACTTCGAGTATAATTTAAGTACCTCGAAGCAGAGTAGAGTGTCAAACTATGTTCACCTGACTGTATTACCTAGTCTGTGTTCCTGAACATGGAAATGGACTTGAACACGGACTTATCACTTTATCCAATGATGTACCTCCAGACAAACATTATTTCCTCATATGGGGAAATAGGGAAGATTGCAAATAGAGGGCTTAGATCTACCAAATTCACAGCCATACAGTGATTTTGTTAAGACCAATATTTGCAAAGTAAGGATGTTGCACAGATTATACACGTTAGTGAATTAGGCCTATTGTGAGTATAAATGGTTTTTCCACAACCAACCAGGAAGTGAGGACAAGCTCGGCTGAAGGCCTTTGTGACTATTAGTTAATAAATGTGATTTAACTGAGTGAATTGTGCATTTATAGTTGTGTAAAGTGAAACAGAAGTGCTTAGTCCTGCTTCTTCTTTCTTCCACTTCTCATTAGGTGAATTATCTGTTCTGTCTCCCAGTGAAAGGCCAGAGAACACACTGGCATGCACTTTATTTTGACCTGATAACCTGCAGAGAGGACAGATACAGAGGAGGGGGGGAAACGGCAAAGCGAGGAAAGACAGAGGCAGACAGTGTGGAGATGGTGGAGGTGGAGGTGGGGAGAATGAGTTAGATGAGAACTAACATGAAAGAGAGAAAGGAAAGACAAAGATGATGGTGGCGGGTGGGTGACATGAAACAAATCTTCTGTGTTTTCTATCTGCTGTCCATCAGTTTGTGATCTTCTGTAAATATATTTCATATAGGTTTATTTGCACAGAGCGAATCCCTGTGAAGGGAAGGAAAACAAAGTTCAAACGGCACTAATGTGATTATGGGGAGATCAGAGTGCTGATCCTATCGCTCCCCTCGCTTCAAAAACACAGAGTCGTGCCACAAACTCTGCACGCCACCCCTCACATATGACAACCGAGTGGTAGACGCCGCAGTGTACGGCATGGGATCCTCACAAGGGAGCCAGTGTGTGCTGATTGGATCAAGAAGGAGGCGGCTGATGCATAATTAAGTGTAACATATAAGAGAGGCTTCAAATAACAGCCTCTAGTGTTCAGTAAAATATAAAGTTTTGGTAAAGTTGGAGATTTTATCAACTATAATGCTTGATCAATTCAGTCAAAATCAGTGCCTTTTAGATGATTAATCAAATGATTGTTTTTTTTCTCCAATCTGCTTTGTCTGATTCAAAAGGATTAACCTTTGTCTATTATCTTGGACAATGTCTGGTTTCTAGAGTGAAAACAATTTTTTTTGATGGTTTGGACTTTCAAAGTTAGAAGAGGAAGACCGAAAAAGTAGAGGAAAAATTATGAGGAAGGGAAAGGGAAAAAAAAATAAAGCAAGTGGACATGAAGATTTTAACAGAGAATACAATGCAGTAAAGTAATAGAAAGAAAAGCCACGAGTAATGTGCTTGAAGTTGATCTTACCAGTAGTAATGTAACACATTCATATCCAACAGAGAACAGTTTTAAGAGCTTTTTTTGCTTATATGCCACACTAGCGCATTTACCCATAGGGATCCAAAGTTTCTAGATGAGGTAGTTTTTATGCTGTTGTGTATTCGTGCATGCTGTACCGCATTTGTCCAGCAGTCACTGCCAAAGTGTTCTGGCCATAGCAACATGATTGCAAGGCTATTGTATTCTAAAATTACTAATGTCTCCTAAAATATTGGTCTTCTCAACTTGCCGTTTTCACTACGCTGTTCCTTGACCAAAAATACATAAGTATGCCAAACGACAGCAGTCAGCTGTTTCTGGATTTTGTGTGAATCCCCGGACACACACACACACACACACACACACACAGAAGCCACTTGGCTTTTAATATATAGATGCCCTAATGATTTAATATATAGGTATATAAAACGTCTTTTCCTTTTGTCAGTTTTGTAGCTGAATATAAAGTGTATTACCCTCACCTACATGCTGGAACTTTATATATAATTTATATACAATAGAATCTGGATTTAAACTTCACTTAGATTAGTTAGCATGATTAGTATAAAAAAAACTGTGTTTCTGTCCATTCTGTAAGAGTTCTGTTACATGGAGAAGCAGTTTAAAGCCTCACCTCACTGGTCTTTTGCCGTGATAGAGTAGGTGGGTCACAGCTGTTGCATGTACAAATGAGCCCATATCTGTTTCCAGTCCTGAAAATCATTACTGCTCAAACTCCTTAATGAAAAATAAAATGAAATGAAAACAGGACTTTGCCGTGAAATTTTTTTTTTATTGTGCTCACAAAAATTGAAACATGAAACAAAACTAAATGGATCAAATATATAAAATGCAACAAAGACACAAACCTTGGCTTGGGTTTTCAGGTGTGAAAAGGCTCTCAGTCTCCTTAAGCACATGAGAGTGACATGTACACTTTCCATTTATGTCTACTGGGACTTTAGGACCGTAATTTGCCATTAAGAATATGCTCTCTGTTATGGGTGTGAAATAATTCCATGTCATATGTCATATGTTTAGGATTTCCTCACCAACTTCACATGACAATATATTATTCAATCTCCTGTGTTAACCGCAGGGACACACTGCTGATCATATAGCTCCTTCCTGCATCAGCAGACACACACAGGCACAGTATCCCTGCACAATGACCCCCATTTACAGTGCCTGCCTGCTCCCTGTGCTCCGGGCAGAGGGGCATTAACATTGAAATACCATCAAAGCTTCAGAGGGATCTCTGAGGAGACGGGGGCTTTACGGTCCAACTCCAGCCACCGGCCCCCGCTTAGCTCCCTCACACCTATGCGTGTCAAACAGGCTGCAGGGCAAATGGAGCTACACAGCACATGTAGCGAGGCAGAAATGGAGGTGGGTGGGGGTGTTACATAGTCTTTATATTATATTAGCATTCATTCATGAGTTGGAAGGGAGGAGCATGCCAAGACTTGGCAGAAAAACTTCTCAACTTGCTACCATTCACTGCGCCCTCCCTCCCTCCCTCTCTGGATGTTTATGGCCTCTGTTAGTGATTTAACAGGGTACATGACCTTGGGGGAAACTGCAGTTTGGAAACAATGTGGGGCAATATGGGAAATATCAAAATATAACTCCAGTTGAGTAACACTGTAGGTTATGTAAACACATCCCACTCACACTGTTGGTATAGTAATGGTTATAAGTACTGCTTATTTTTAATGTGCTGTTTTTTACTACTTACTGCTATTATTATATACACATCACACATTATGTGCTACACAATATATTAAAGGTTCAATATGTAAGATTCATAGGTGCTTGTGCTGACAATAGCCTCAGTTTACTTCCATGATAACAGATTGGACACTGATTTCTATAAATGCCCCCCCCCAGCCATCCTAATCAGAGGCGTTGCAAGGGTCCCCCGGGGCCCCAAGCAACAAGTGACAGGGGTTACCTGTTACCTGGGTTCACCACAGACCAAAAATGTATATATATATGCCTGGCATACTACTGACTGGCAGCACAGTGCATACACACACTTAGGTGGGATAACAATGTAAAATTCTTGCAAAAA
>JAPQRQ010000014.1:9987925-9998972 GCA_037367365.1 Apogon talboti | reverse complement strand
ATGTAAAGTGTCATGAGATAACTTCTGTTATGATTTGGCGCTATATAAATAAAATTTGATTTGATTTGATTTGATCTATAAGGGAGTCTGGAGAGTCATATTCTCCCATAGCATTTTTGTAATGCAATATAAGGAATCAGATATCCAGAGATTGTATAGAGTTCATTCAGTTCAAAAAAAGAGAAAGAAATACAGAAAACTTGTGCAAAACCTTCAGATATTTTAATAAAAGAATATGGTGTATGTGTGTTTTAATCATCACAGCATCAGATCATACTGAATGAATTTGTACCTAATTAACCCTTAAAGATCCAAACATTCACTGTCAACCTAAAGCTTCTACTGATTTAAAATGTCCAATAACTGTTGAACCACTAATCTTATTGGTACATGTAAATAACTGAGGTAAAATGCAGTTTGTCATCTTTTCATCATCATCATCATCATCAAATATGATACAGGATATGTATGATATATGTTTGGAGGCTCCATAGTAAACATGGAAACACTGTCATCTTCTGTAACACTGATTCACCAATCAAACTGTAGTTTGACATACAACAGTGTATGTTCAATAAGTGATATATTTTGCTGAAAAAGTAACTTTTTCTTCAGTTTTCTCTGTTTTGATATAATATCCTGTGAATTTACTCTGTTTTTAATGAACATCTACATGATCTCTGAATAAAATATAGGAAAATACATGATTTTCACTGAAAAATGCTAAATTCAGAGGATAATATTAGAATCAATATTAGAATACATGGTGATAAATTCCTTAGAAAGGGTTAAATGTTGAGGAAAATTTCATTTGGAAGTTGGCACCAAAATAGCTGTTGGTCTTTAAAGCATTAAATCTGAGTACTGGGAAATTTACAAGACGTTTCATGTATAAACTGTGAAATTTCAAATGAACATGAACTGGATGGAACATGAAAGTTGGTTGATCTACACTTGGATTTTTTGCGATACAACTTATGAAGTAGTCTCATTCAGTTTTGTAAGTTGTAAAGCAAAGAAACCATTGTAGAAAGGGGACTATTGGGTTTAGTATATTAAAAACATGTTTAGGATGTTTAGGAAGACATTTCAGAATGAGATTCATGTGTAAAATCTGAAGGTTTATTCTAGTCATACGGGTCAAGTGATACATGGATATATTGAGATGGAATAGTCTGAATTACCATGTGTTAAGTATGCGCCTTAGGTGTGATTAACTTACTGGTATTATGATAAAACTCATTGCTGTAGTTTGCGTAGAGCGTTTGTGGTGGTTCCTCTTCGTATATGCTATCCAGGCCTCTCTGCATCCACACTGTCCACTCCATTGACGATGTGGTCGCGTACAGTTCAGCTCGGCACAGCCCCGTCTCCCTGAACCCGAGGACAGCCCCGGACCCTGACGCTTACACAAAGAATTCATTGAAAGGCAAAAAGCGAGGAAAGACAGATTCTCAGGAGAAGGACAATGGGCGTTCTCCTCCATTTGGCTCACCCTTTCATCCTCGGACATCCACAAGGGACGCAATTGTTTGGACACAATGCGATATGGGGCAAAGCTTTAGAAGACGCATCGCTTTTAATTAACTGTTGGTAATGATCTCATTATTGCGGCAGAGTGGGCTCCCTGGGCCCAGAGGTGAGTCTGGGGTCATCGTTCTGAAGGCCCCCACGGTAACTGACAAGACATGGAGGAATTTGTCATACAGTCCTGGAGCATAAACTGTCAAACTGGTCCACTTTATACAGAAGACAGTGACTGCTTGTTTTAATTCTTCACAGTAAAAGTCCAAAAGCATTAACTCCTCACTGATGCTAATTTAAAGCATCTGGAAACCTCAATAACCACAATAACCTTAAAACTATGCAATCATGGGTTTTTGTACATAATGACAGACATCAAAATACAGTTAGTTTCAGTCCAAAATTTATTTCTCTGATTAATTTATTGCATGATGGAGTGGCAGTGATCCATATTCTGCATTATTATCATTTCCCCAGGACAGGTTGCAAAATTTAATTCTAATAACTATCCACTTGTGAAGTCTGACATCATGTTACCATAAATCTCATTTCCGGGGCCAAAGAATCAACAATGACAATGCCTGTATGATCATTTACTATTTTTGGGTTGACAAAGGCTAAATCCATTTATATACCTCACAAGGTAAGTAGGCAAGTAGTTATTATTGTTGAAGCAGTGCATGTCATCATGTTCAGTTGTGTCCGTTCTCTAAATGGTGTTACTTTAATGTATTTATTATGTATTTTATTGATCTAATCCCTAAACCTAAACCGATCAATACAGATAAAAGGCTGAAAAATGAAATGCAAAGTGTGAGGATGGTAAAACACTGTGAAGGATTCTTTCTGTATCAGAGTCATCTGTACAGATCCACTTTAGCAGATGCAGTGACAACTAACATTAGTGATCTATCGACCTAACGTTAGCTAGCATCAAACCAATTTTAGGTTTGTTTTGTTAAATTTACTTATCCACTTCATCCATTTCCTCAGCTCTTTATCATCTCAGTGGCGATATGAAAACTGTATGTGTTTTATGGACTCAGGGACACTGAACTGCAGCAGATTGAATACAGAGGAATAGATCAGCAAAGAGGAAATACAGTAGCATCAGATCTTAACAAGCTGACAAATTTTGTTAACTGAATGGTTATATTAATACCAGCCTTTCCCTCTTGGCATATCCCACGTACCTGGTATCCTGAAAACAGTAACTTGCGATGTAAGATGCTAACCATAGACACAATTAAGCCGTACTGCATGTCATATGTAACTGACAGATCAGTATAAAATTAGATTATAAAAGTGATCTTACCCCCCCATCTCTCTCTCTCTCTCTCTCTCTCTCTCTCTCTCTCTCTCTCTCTCTCTCTCTCTTCTTTTAACCCTCTCTCTTTATCTCCAACTGGTCAAGGCAGACGACCATCCTTCAGAGCCGAGGTCTGCTCGAGGTTTCTGCCTGTTAATGCTTTTCCTCGATTTTCCTTGCCACTGTCACCAAGTGCTTGCTCCCGGTGGATTCTGTTGGTGTCTGTGAATTGGCTTAACAGTCTGGTCTTGACTAGCTCTAAAAGTGTCATGAGATAACTTTCTCATAATTATAGAAATAAAATTTGATTTGATTTAATGAAAACTGCAGAAACAAATGCAGCGTCATACATATGTCATACATATTAAAGTTATTATGGCACTCATTTGTGATGTAAGCATTTTTACATTTAAGGCCAAATTTCCAGACACTTCAGGCCTTTCTGTGGTTGTTATTTATGCAGAAACCCCTTTTCCTTAACCCCTGAGAGAACAGGGTGTAAGATGGGAATAGATGAGAGCAGTGGTGACACAGAGGAGGAGAAACAGGGGATTTTTTGGAGGAGTGTTCAAGGTCTTATCTGCAGACCAGACGAACAGATCACTTCCCTGGGGACGAGCCTCTGCCCCTCCTATCCGCCTGCCTCGTATACACTGACCAAAGATGTCTAGATGACCCATGTGTGCATCCTGGATTCAGTATTTTTGTGTGATCACATGATGACCTTCATACGTATATTCACACAGAGGGGATTTTTGGTTGTTTATGTGTTTTGGGCTTATCTGATTGTGCAAAGTGTTTCCTCCACTTTATTTCTGTGTCTCTCTCAAGGGTTTCTCCTCTTCTTATATCTCTGTCTGTGCTGGTGCAGGAAGCCTTTATCTGTATGTACTCATACCATGATAAACAGGGCTTTGTGGTCGTCTTTGTCTTAACGCAGACCCCTGCAAGGCTGCTGCAATATGTGAGATGTCTGCAATTTGTTTTGAGAAGAGGAGCCACACATCGAGACAAAGACTTAAGCGAGCAGAAAACACCTAAAGGTTTGATGGGTGTGGTGCACACCCTGAATCAATGGGTGGGGCTTTTCTTTATACCGGCCCTAATTATGGGATAATAGTGTGCAAGGTTTGTCTGTGTGTGTCTGCTTTAAAAATGTAGTGGCTAGGTGACATAATGTTTGACAGAGTGTCTTTCACATTTTAGCAATTATCTTCTGTGCCTTTTCTGATGGTTTTATCTCAAATCTGATGACGCATGATAAGGTGTAGTGTGGTATCTTGTAGGGCATCATCTGTCTCTCTCTCTCTTTGCTGGCGATTTATTTGGGCCTTAGAAGATAATGAAATAACCGGTTCTGGCGCTGTGCGTGCCAAACTTGAGGCTTCCATTTGATCAGTCAGGGACACTCAATACAGCAAGCCAATTCATGAAATAACTTTCCTCCGAGCAGGGACTTTTAGGGAGCCACAAATAAATCTAGACTCTGTTTAATCCTGCTGACATGCAGAGTAGGCTCCTCAGCCTCTGCAAAGGTTACCGGAGGGGTCTGTAGCAGTAGGAGAGGGCTATTTTCTAACTTTACTGCCTCAATGAATGGCTAGTTTCTGGTTAAATGTGGAATGAATTTTTCCTTGACATTCGTGGGCGTCATAAGGACTTGAAAACATCCGGGCCTTAAAAAACCCACTTGCGATGGGGGGTTGAATAGTTGATAAGACCGGGGAGGGGGGATAGTTCTCTGTAAGTACCGCGACATACGTCAGTTTGTAACACTGACTGCTTTAGGATGATGGAGATCAGTTACAGGACACCAGAAAAAGTCACTAGATTTGTCGCTAGTCGCTTTTTTTAAAAAAAAAGTCGCTGAAAGGGTTTGAAAAGTCGCCCCCCACCCTTTTCTCTGTCCCATATATTTCTCTCTCTCTCAAATTTCACTCAGTACACACAGAGTACGCACAAGCCATACAGACGTACGGCTGCAGGCACCAATCATGAAGGGGACATGCATTTACTCATATGCTTATTTAAAAAAAAAAAAAACTGGTGTGCTCAGAGATCTGGGGCTGCCGCCCAAACATCTGGGGCTTAAGCCCTGAATGCCCAGGTCTAATGATGCCCATGAAAAGGGCACATTAAGGTTTACTTCCATAGTCTGACAGTTATTTAATCAGGTTAATTTAGCTAAAATGTTGGAGGGTTACACTTGCACAAGCCTGGGAGGGTTTCTACAGAATCCTGTTTGAGAAAGAATACGTCACATCATTTATACTCCTCCTAATACTGTCAAAACACAGTGTGAGATGAGTACATGGGTTGAAAGTTCCCAAACCTTATCACATATTTGTGTTTGAGACAAGTTCACATCCTGACTTCCATGGGAGTTTAGATTGAGGTAATAAAACCTTTTTCTGTAATATCAGTGTCTTCTTCAGATGGTACAGCAAGCAAAATATGTTGTCTGTGAGAGATGTATGCTAAGAATCAGTGTTTTAATTAATTACTTTATTGAAATAAACATAACACAGACAGTATTAGATTTAAAACAAAGTCTATTACCAGTTGCAGATTAGCTACACATGAAGATAATTTCTGAGAAACGTGGTTGTTATTAGAGATAGACTGATTAAATTGATATCAGTATGTTGCTTTACCAACTATTGGTACTGGCAGAACCTGACTCCATTAGTGGCAAATGGCTAATAAAATCACACCTAAACTGGCTGGATTTGTTATGGCTAGTTTACTATTCAGTTCCAGATTTATTGATCAATTTACGTTGAGATTTGTGACCCAGTTTGATTTACTTATTTATTTAGACATTTACTACTTTCACAACAGTTTTCTGTTTCTCACAAAAACAAATATCTGACAGTGTAAGTGGAGTGATCAATCCATTGGTGATATTGTTTTGTCCTCTTATTGCAGCACCATGAGCAGTAAAAAGATTGTAAAGTGAATGTACACTTGTCTAAAAGTGTTGATATGAAAGTAAATTGATTACAGCTTTCACTGAACATCAGATGACAACATTTTATTTTGGTAAGTGTGTCAAAACTAAACTAAAAGCTATTAAAATTAACATCTAAAGCCCATTTCATACAGGATGGGTATAAGATATGGTAAGTAATCCTCCACTCAAATTTACTGAAATTATTCCCGGGTTCAGATGTCAAGTACAGATTCATTACTTACAGATTAGATTAGATTAGATTAGATTAGATAGAACTTTATTGATCCCTCTGGATAGAGCCCTCAGGAAATTAAGGAAAAAATCTATAAGATAATGCTGAAAGACAGAAAAATGTTCCGTACTGTAGCTGTTGTGCATATGATCCACCTCTTCATCTTTTGAGATGTTGCTCTTTTAGAGTTTTTTGTTTTCAGTGAATATCCATGTTATATAACACACACCTCCTGAATTTGCATACAAAACACTTATTGACACTCATTAAACACCAGAACAGCTTCCTTTGTACTCAACCAAGAAACAGCATGAATGCACAAAGAAAAAAAATGTTGACTATGCAACCAAATTACACAGTTTAAGGTTAAGGTTAACCCACTTTATTATTTATGTAGGTATTTCCATTAGCATATAGAACTTTATTACTTATGGTGATTAGCATAAAGTGCTATATTTTTAGTACTATATTGTGATGGTAATTCGCATAAAGTGTTAAGATGCAATAAGATGCCAATGAAGGCTCTCAGGGATTGACTCCAGAGCTTCATCCGTACCAGCCCAGAGACAACAGGTAAACTCAACACAGAAAGGCCTCAGTCCAACTGGGAGTCCAGCACAGAATCCTCTAGGCATCACTGCACTGCCCATGAAGTTGATTTATACAGGTCTAATATTATCTTAAATTAGAGACATGGAAAATTTGATATTAAGATCAAAGACAACACTAATTATTACAACTTACCTGAGATTCACAGGTCACACTAGTCCCTCTTTGAATAAAATTTAAAAGACAAAAGTCACAGTTCCCTAAACACACACATGTATCATTGTCTTTAGGATGTTTAATAGCTAACCCAAGAATACTCCTCTAATGTCACAGGAGAATAAATCTGTCTTTCTCCGAATCAAGGAGCTCTGCCCTAAAAACTACACTAACTCAATTTAGATGTCGCGTTAAAGAGAGAATGCTACTTTTGTGTTCCTCTAAAATCCCAGGGAGAAGTGACTAAGGGAACCCGAGTGGTCCCGGCCAAGTAACTGCATTTGACAATTCTCATGTTTTATGTGCTCTCTCTGCCCTGCTTGGGGCTACACGCCTAATTCAATTCAAGACACTGAATTATTCTTAAACCGCTTTTATCGCCCGTGTCTCAGTGTTGCTCCACTTAGTGGGGCTGGCTGTGACGGGGATGAATACACACATTGTTTATTTTATTCATTATCTGGAGGTTTGCCAAGGAGCCTATTATGCCTAATAGACCGTTCTGTGGTGCATTATAATATAAACAGAATGTTTTACATGCTCATAAAGGCAAAATATGAACGCTCCTATAGTGAGACTCTAACTGGATCCATATAGGCCACAAGAGCTCCGAGCAGGGGAGACGCTGGAAGGCATGCTGGGACTTCTTAGCAGCTTCAAAGGAGGGGCGTTTCCTGGACCTTTTAAGACTAAACACAGTGAGAGCACGCAACATGGCGTGTGTGTTTTGAGTACCTGAGGGTTGCATACTGCACACTTCAGCAGTGTGTGTGCTGTGTGAGTAAACCAGTCTGTGGCCTGATGAGTCAGTCGCCTTCCGCTAAGACCCCTTTCTAAACATAGTGTGGTGGGCATCCGATGTCAAGTGGTACACTAGAGGAAAAGAAGAGGAAGAGTCCCCGATAAGAGGAAGATAAACACTTCCAGGGAGAGCCAGTTACTCTAAATGTCCTTAAGGCCTTACAGGATCCAGGAGGAACAGAAACCACAACATTACCGAGAGAGAACAGACGTTCCATTGCGCTTGAGTAGGTTTGTTCCTACAGTCACATCTCATCTTCTCAGAACACCTCTACCCTCTTTAATATCCACATCTCTTCTACAGGTGCTGCTTGTGAGTCAGAATGTGTACCACTAGCAAGCAAAATCCATGTTGTGTCACGCAAGCTTTGCAGTAGTGATGGGCGATTTGTGAACAAATCGTTCAAAAGAATCAATTCATTTAAATGAACAAGTTGAATCGATTCGTAAACGCAACTGAACTGATTCAACAGCACTTTGCTAATATTATTATCTATTAATCACATAAAAACTAGTCAGAATCACTCATTAAGTCGGAGGTGCTGGACACACCGTACAGCACCCGTTCTTTCTGAGCGCTGTAACGCTGACTACACCCCCGGGTGTCTTTTCTTTAGTTAGGAAACTCATGATGACGTAAAGGAGCGTTTGGTCAAAAAAGTTTGAGAACCACTGTACTACTAGAAAATCTTTATTTAATTTTGTCATTTTAACACAGATTTTTTTTTTTCCACTGGTGAATCAAAGGAATCGATTCTGAATTGATTTGCAAGACATGAACGAAAGAATCGAGTTAGTAAAAATAATCAAAGTTCCCGTCACTACTCTACAGTTGTCTTTGTGATCGCATGAATCGTCATAGTCTTATAGTCATGGCAACTTGCTGCTGATAAAACAGCCTCATGTGTGTAAAGACTGTCTGTACTGGTGCATCAACAGCCTGAACCCATGGTATCAGTGGAAGGTGTGCAGGCCCATCCATCCATCTATTTATTCAATCATCCATTAATCCATCCATCCACCCATCCATTTTGTGTGCCACATAGTCCTCATTAGGGTTGCGGGGGTGGAGGTGGGGGGCTATCCTGGCTAACTATTGGCAAAGGCAGGGTCATTCATTCATTTATTTAATCATGGAAAAAAGCGAGGTCAAGATCTTGATTACACTATAATCAAAAAAACAGTCAGCAGTGGTGATAAAACCAACTAATTCAGTAGGACTTCAGTAACTGATGGAATTGAGACAGAAATGTAGGGAAAATAATGAAAAGTTACAATACAAGGACAGTCAATGTGGTAGATCTATAAAGAAAAAATTTAGTTATTCAAGTATAAAGCGATTGAGGATTGTGTCATATTTTTATGTCTGTGGGATGGATATTCTGCCATATTTTTAAAATTAAAAAAGATTTTCTGATTTTCTATTTCTATTTTACTATCTTCATCACTACAGCACTTTTTACACATTTCTCTATGTTCAGACTTAAAAAGTTGTCAAAGTTAATTAGTTTTTTAGCTTGAACTTTGGGTTTAAAGTGTTGAAATTTTCTGAAGTGCAAATCTTAATTTTGAGCTACATTTGTCTTATTTCAAACAGTTCTTTCAGAGCTTCAGAGTTTACAACCTTCAGCCAACACAGTAACAGTCTTATGAGTAAAATGGTAGATGCACTTATATAACCCTTTTACACTGTGTCACATTCACAAACACTCACACACCAGTGAAACAGTCAATGGGAACAACTTGGGATCCAGTGTCTTGCTCAAGGACACTTTGACATGTGGACAGGGGTCAGGGATTGATCCACCAATGTTTTGAGTTGTGGACAACCTCCTCCACCAACTGAGCCACAGTGATTTGTGGCCTTGTTAGGCTACGATACACTACAACATGATACAATGCAATATGATAATGTTACATTTCAAGCTTTTACATACTGAGTTTCAGTGTTTTTGAGTTAGTAAATTAAAACATGATATTCATTCTATACAGTACATCTCCATTATAGGACAGTTTGATTCCTTGCTAGCATCTTTCCCAAAGGTTTTGTCCATTTTATTCAGTAGGCACTGTATATACAACTGGTATAAATGAATAATTTAATGGCTGAAATAATGGTGATACAAAGCTGACTAAAAAAGAAACCTCCACCAAATAAATCTGTCAATACTGTCAGCTTTATATGTAAAACCACTGAAGGTCAGACTGTGTCATGGAGGAAATTACATGTTTATATTTATGTCTAAATACCACAAATTGAATGAAAAAGCTGCATTGTTTTAGAGGAATATATTGGTTAAAATAAGGTTCCCCTAGGTTTTAAATTGTTTCCTGCTGCAGGAAGATGTGGATGGCCACATTTTACAGTAAATAAAGTCAGAAACTGCTTTCAGTTAAAGATAGTCAAGAGAAAACTGGAAAAGACGATGAAAATAACTTGTATTTATGCACTAGTCTCAGAAAGTACAAAATAAATTAAAAAAATTCAAACCTACACATGCAAATGATTTCAAACAAGCAAAATTTATAAAATGCATTAAAATTACATTTAAAAAAATAATATAATTATAGTCACTGTTTTAAGATTGTCTGGAAGCTGCATAAAAATGAGTGCTGAATAAAATTGTTGGGAAACCACAGCCATTTCATATTATTGTACATACTGTACATACTATCATGTTTTAAAGGACAAATAAAACTGAGGGAACAACTGATCTCAGCAACAGTCTTCTGGTCATGAAGTGGATGTTATTCATGGCAAAGTTAAAGATCTAGTGTGACAGATTTAGGGCGATTTAAGATTAAATATAATATTAACAATTTTTTTTTGTATTGGTAAATAAGAGTATGCATTGTTACCTGGTATTGTTCATGTTCCCCTCCATGGAGTCCACCGTCTTGTAGCTCCATGTTTTTGATATAGCTCACAACGTTCGTCGTGGTTTTTCTGTTTCATAAGGGATGGCATCCAACATCAGTTACTACTATATCCATTACTGTCACCTTCTATCTGTGTGAACTTTATCTAAACAGAAAGTTACCCTCAGTCCACCATGTTGTACTGGTATGTTTCAGAAGTAGCTCAAAGTAGACTTGATCTTCTCATTTTTTCCATTTTATACCAGGTGGTGTCCACGGTTAGAATCATTACCATAAGTTACAAACTGACACAAATTTTATGCATTGATGCCAACTTAGTACTTTTGTTGCTACATTTAGCAACTTTTCAGACTGACCCTAACAACAAATTTAGCAACTTTTAATATTTGACTCAAACGCTAAAACACACACATTTTTCCTCTAAATGACACAAAATAATTTTCTCTGTCACAGTCAGAAAAACACAAGGTCTGTCTGCCTAGCTGTAAAAGTCAGTGTTTTAAATGTAACCACTTTATTGGTATATTTAATGATTTTTCAGACCCCTCTAGAGACTCTTTATCAAAGAAGTAACTAGTGACTA
>JAPQRQ010000014.1:9959766-9973904 GCA_037367365.1 Apogon talboti | reverse complement strand
ATAGATAGATAGATAGATAGATAGATAGATAGATAGATAGATAGATAGATAGAAAAAAGCAACTATACAGCTCATGTGCCTGCATATGTCCCACGTAGAGGGACAAAAGGAGAGACAGGGAGAGGGGGGAGTCTCTAAACATCTTCTAAACTGTAGTTGGTCGGCTGCTCCAAGCTGTAACAGGATATCATAATGAGCTGGCCCTCCCGCTGGGCATTTCTTCCTGTCTCTGCTCTGCCTGAGACAGTCTACCTGAAGCAAAACACACTACCGGACACTCATTTTCTTTAAGTGTTTGCTTTAGTTTTGTTTTGAGTTTTTCCTTTTATTTTCTTCAATTTTGTGCAATCTTGCTATCATCTTTTGGGCTGTTTTCACAGTGTCTGTAACATCTGTCTTATAAGCAGATTCATTATAGTTGTCTAAAAGTTTCTCACGCAGACAAGGGGAGGGTGCTAGTGTCCCGGTTCACTCTGGAATACTTTACAAAAGGCCACAATCAGGCTGACATTAGTACTCAGAGAAAAAACCCACTCACATTGCCACAGCAGTGGGAGTCATTGTACAGTAACATGATCCCTGACAGACTTTTACCATCATATGATGTTTTTGGACTCAAGTTACTACTGCATTAATGTGTATCTTACATTATACTGATGTATATGTTTAATCGAAGAGGGTTTTAAAGAGGATTTAAGAGGGAGGAGAATTAGAAACTCAATACTTCATCCTTCAGATTATCACAAATATCCAATATCAACACACAGGATGGAAATTTGTCATTTGAAAACCTAGCAAAAACTGTCAGAGAAATGTACTGGAGTAAAAGTACAATATTTACCTATGAGATATACTGATGTAGAGGCACCAAATGGCAGTAGCTACTCAAGTTCAAATACCTCAAATTTGTACTTTTGTACAGAACTGGTATAAATGTATTTAGTTACTTTCCACCAGTGCAAGGGACCATATTCACACCCAAATACTTTTATCATAAAGTTAATGAAATACTTAAGCCATAGACTACATTAGACAACAGGTAAATTAGCATAAAAGCTAGCTATCATAAACGTATGACAGCACTGCATGAAAAATAGAAAGAATAGGATTTACAGGTGTAAATTATTTTAAAATGACAATGTATATTTATTCTGTGTCAGCCCTGCGATGAACTGGCGACTCGTCCAGGGTGTACCCTGCCTTCGCACTTAAGAAGCTGGGATAGGCTCCAGCGACCCCCGCAACCCTAGTGAGGATAAAGTGGGTTCAGAAGATGAATGAATGAATGAATGAATGAATGTTTATTGAAACCTAGTAGTAAAATTTATTGGATGTGACAATATGTAATGTAACTATTCATCTAGGAAATATCCAGGTTAATACAGTGTCCGAACAGCTTGTAACAAACACCAAAGTGTCTTCTGAGACCTTAGTGACATGAAAAGACAGTAATATTTAGATTTTATTTATCCCTTTCCTATCATATCTCTTAAACACTACTACTCAAAAAAGTTGACTGCTAACATTAGCCAATAGCCACTTTTACACAGAGATCACGGAAAAAAGGTAGGATGGTGATTCTGCCTTTTTTCCACCATTGACCGATTTCCACAGCCAAGCCAAAGGACTAACAGAGGTGAGACAGGCTGGACTTTTACACAGCGAACCTGCGTTTCGGAATCAAAGGGGCGTTGATGCAGCGCAGCACATAGTTTGACGTATAACTTGCACGTTGGAAACACCCTGAGCATAGCGGTGTTGGCTCTCAAAACAACCACACCATTCCACAAATGTTAGCATGGATAAAGTCCTCCACCCGAAGTGACAACAGCTTGCCGAACTCAGCGTCTCCCTAGTTCGACGTCTTTCTGGTCGTGTTGATATGTTTGTATACTGTACACGGCCCACACTCATTTTTAAATCCCCCCGGCGTGGGGGTCGCACATAATCCAAACATTACACTTTGGTTGCGGAACGAGAGGTGTTCCTTTTACATAGCATTCCAGAATCATGATTCCACCTTTATCACGGCTCTGTTACTACCTTCAGAGGCGTTACAGAACCGTAACAGAACCGACTAAATGATCCCACCATTTTGTTTACACAGATGTTGTTCTGGAATAAAGGTGAACTATTCCTAGAACAGAAATGCTGTGTAAAAGGAGCTACTGTCTCTAGGTAAATAATGGGGTATCAAGTGCACTGTTGCCCATAAAGTTGGAAGAATTTTGTTTTCAGACACGTCCCTCTTTTTATTCGTATTTCTACACATCAGTAATCACTTCTGACTACTATCTGACAACTATTTTGACTACTATGTAGAACTATTTTATTCCAACTTTATGGGAAACAATGTTTATTGTTTTTCTTGAAAATATAGTCCAGTCCCTCTGGAATTTCACAATTCATTGCCTTTTCACGTGGCAATCAATACGTTTGTGGTGAAATGTTGACACTGTCACATGTCAGCAGAATGTCGTCTTTTTGACCTGAGTGAGACATAAAAGCATAATGAACAAAGTGTGAATACGTTGTCCAATCACATACATGTCACATACACATCTTGGCAATATATAACATGAACTCCATATTTTTTACTGTTCACCTAGTTATCAGCATGACACTAGATAAAACTGTTATAATGATAACTTTATGGTGAAGAATGCATGAGTGATGTGTTATCTGATAAGGTTTCAGTTCCACTGATCATTATAAAGGGACTTCAGGATCATATAACCCAGCACTAACCCAGAATGCACTTCTGTCATTGGTACAAACTCTGTTTTCACTCATGTATTGTCTCGATAGTCTGCTCAGAGCCTAGTCATGCCTTTTGTGAACTTCTGCACAAGGTCCTCAAATATACTTCCTTTACTGTGCCTTACCTGGTTACCTTTTACTGGTGAAAGCACAGATAAACTCCCTCTGTTTGCAACACACGGGTGACCTTGCTTCACATCCAGACATGTTCTCCTCGTCATTCATGCATAATTAATTTTCAGACAGTTTCAAAGGACACACAGGAACAACACAGAATAGAGAAACCATAATGTACTTGTGAACATGCTTTATGGGCGCTCTCTGCTTCTTTACCAACGAAATAGACACTTGAACTAAAAATAAGCAAGCATTCATATTCCCATCCATCTTGTGTATTTTAAGAAATGTCAGAACTGACCATGCAGCACTTGATCAAAGAACATGTCAGGATGTCATATGTAAGGAGCTGATGTGTGATGTGCAGCAGAAATGGGGGTCTAGGTTTGTGGTGTAAAGCTACCGTGCAGACAAGACATGTGAGGCAATGAGTTTCATTAGCAAAGCGCTCAGCAGGCACCATCACTCACTCTGCTGCAGGAACAGAATGGCCCCAAACAGTCCACTATCAGGAAATCTAACAGCACAAAGCAAGCTCAAGGATATTAACCTCCGAAGGCCCAGGAAAGCCACAAGTTTTTGAGTTTTGACTTTTTTTAATTAAATAATTGCTTATGTTGGAAACATCATGATGCAACAGTTTTTTCAGATGCATTCTTAAAAATTTTTATGGAATGTCATTTGCGGTGGACAGTTGTTTGTTTTTGGGTGGTTTTTTTTATAAAGCTGTGAATTTCTTGTCCTCATACGTGGACCTCTGTCTGTACAGTTATGAAACTACTATTCATAGCTCATGAAAACAGAAATTGTTGAAATTGGAAACAGGGTTACACTGATAAGAATACACAGTGTAAAAGACATGATCAGCCAGATAATCTAAGGGCATATTGGAAGTGGTCACACAGCAAAGTAATACAACAGGTCAGTATGAGGTGCAGCAGAAATTCAGTTTGTACAGTTTTGCACTCATCCCATTCAGGGCTGGAGTAAGTGAAATTTCATTCAAATGATGGCACTATATTGAATATAAGTGATCACTAGAGTTAAGTAAAAAATATGTTGTGCTATATACTAGGGGTGGGCGATAGGGAATAATATTTACAGTATATAATTTTTTTTCCTCTTATTCTGATAAGAGTATTTTATACAGTATCATGAAACAGAGCGGTCTTCTGAAAACATGATTGTAGCTCTTTTTGCTCTATTCTTAATATGACAGGGTATATCTTAGCAGAGGATCCTTGTTTTTTGTGTAAAAAAGAATGTATTTATTGGCTTAGGATGAGAAAATAAACTGGACTTACATACATTTAGAGGAGTAACCTGCCCTTTTCAAGCTGTGACAAAACACGTACTAGGTTTCTAAAACCGTCTTTCAACAGTCCAAATTGGCACTATGCCCATGGGGATGTATTTAACACAGCCCTTGTTATATCCCTCCACTTCTTGCTGCTCTTTCCATGGGGAACAGTGGCAGTGAACGTGGCCGGGAGTGACGTCTGTGTTGCCTTCGCCTGTGTTGCGTCCTCATACTCACAGATATGTGAGGTCTTGAGGTGGTGAAATAAATTGCAGGTATTACCTCCTATGGCTGACACGGTGCGAAGGAAAATCTTGCAAAAAACAGGGTTTTGTGCTGTATCCTATACCTTGTAACCGAATCAGTTCCAAATAACAGAGGAACTGGTCTGGTTTCCTTTTTTGGCACCAGTTGTTCTTCCTCTGTCATTCCATCTGGCTCAGTAGCTTTGTTCATTTTTGCATTGAATGATGCTTGTTTCCTTAAGTTTGTTGTTGTGATGCTAAATTAACAACACTTTCAAACATGTGCACCTGTCACCCACTTCTCTGAAACACATCATCAGCCACCTTTTGTCTTAAAGTGTACATGCATTAATTTTATGAAGTTGCAGCAGAAGTAAACCGCTAATACAACAGGAAGGATTAATTCTCCATTACGCATGAACTGAATCTAATATTTGTGCAGGAAAACCACTACGTGTTTATCATGGTAATTACAGTATTGCAAAATCCATATCATGACAGCATATGACACCGGTGACAGTGTAAAAAACAATATACCGCCCACCACTACTATATACCCCCCAACTCAGATAAGTTTCGATGCAAACTATGCTGTGTTTCAGTGTCAATCAAAGAGAAAGACTATGTTTAAAAATACAGCCCTTACTAAGCTGTGTACATGGCTAATGAAAATAAATATTTCACTGATATTTCGGTTTACATCCAACTGTGATTGATGCCCACATGACAAAATATGGAAAAATGGAACAGCTGGAGCCACTTGTGCCAGTTTGTTTCTTTCCACCAAAATAATGTTTTCCACTGGTGGCAGACTTACTCAACTGCATAAACACATCCTCCCCTTTTCACTCTTGTAACCATGTGAAATAGTGTCCAATTTGTAATGTTTTCATAATAGGGATACTAGGGCATTACTTCTGTGCATGTAAATGTAGTGATTACTATTCCTGGACTGCTAAAGTGCTTTTATTTAACATAACGATTTGCCAGCTCATGCTGACTTTCTCATTCAATCTTGTTATACTTGAGAGTAAAATTGTTCTGCATTTAACCAATGCCAATCACAACCTCTATTCCTGAAGAGGTAATAACATCCCAGATTTGATTATACGCCAACAGATCGTGTCGCTAAGAAGTTCCCCCACAGGTCGTGAGAACCTTCCTCTCCTGGTCGTGTCAGTGTCTGCCTCCCAAATCTAATTAATTAGAGACTCACTGTGAGGGAGCTCTGGCTGAAGCTCCAGGCTCGGACCCTGCGTCTTGGACCACTCTGCAGCTCCCTTCATTGTGCAACTGCTGAACCCACTCGGTAAGCAAGTTCAGAAAGCTCAGCCACAACAAGGCCATGGGAACCCGGAGAAAATGTGGAAACAGATCCAAAATGTGGTTGTGAATTCATGCTTCATTTTGGGAGATTTGCTGACGTTCAGAGTACAAGTGAATGCAGCAGGAGGGAAAACTCTCAAATGAAGGACAAATTGTTTCTACCATCCATAAGGTAGCTGGAAAGGAAAACAGCAGTAGTTTAATGACATGTTATCAGTGCTTCGCACAGTTTCAGATCCTGACCTGCAGCTTAAGACGTTACAGCAAGATCAACAAGACCTTTGATAAAGGTCATCTGTCAGTCAACCTAAGAGTCCACCAAAATGACACTGTTGTAAATGTACCAAAACGTGCAGTTTTTTTGAACAGCCATGGACTTTATATCAGAAACAAATGCAGCATGTTGACTAAATATTTAAGAGAGGCCAATTTAGATGTATTTTCTTGAATTAGAATACTCTTGTTAGAAAAAACATGTTTGACAGGGCCATTCTTCTTTTTAGGAAAAAAAGAATCAAAGTTTAATCTGATGAGTCCACTGTCTTTGCATTGCAATGCACTTCTCTGTGTTGCAAAAATGTGTTTTGTGAAGTCACAGGTTTGGTGACCTTTGGCTACTAAAATGCTATCAGTTCACCTCTGAGTCTCAGCAAGTGTTTATTCATAAAAAAAAACCTTAAGCATGAAGTTGATCTTTGACCTTTTATATGTAAAATGCCATGATAAAATTGCATTATTACATATTACATATTTGTGTAAACTTTTGTCCACAATTATTAAGTCTTGAGCTATAGCCGCAGGTCACAGTGACCAAGACCTTTGACCTTTGGCCACCAAAATATTATTAAATTATCCCTGAGTCCAAGTGAAAGTTTGTGTCACATTTGTTTGTAAGGTGATTTTATAACAAAGGCTCAGTCTTGCAAAAGTGTTGATGTAAATGGAATGAAGACACGTGCAAACATTCCCGAGGTGAAATCATTACAACTTTTTTAGTCCACAGTCTGTTTCTGAAGATGTCTCTGCAGCCTCACAATGACTGTACTTGGAATGATCAAATGTGAAAATAGTGGCACAATCAGAATGGGATAAAAAAAAAAAAAAGTGCCTCTTGCCATTTACCACCATTCATAATTTTCCCCATGGGCCACAAGTGGAAGCAGCGGGACATCACCTCTTCATTAGATATGTTTTTGACAACAATTATGCCAGATGGTGCTAATTAGAATTTATAAATTACACCAAGCTGACATATGTGTGGAAAGATTTATTATGTTGCTGAAATAAAATATTGGCCTGTAAAATAGTGGTGTTTATTAGCAGTGTAGTTGCTCTATTCACAAAGTTAGCGTTAGCATTATTGAGCTAAGTTTCACTCTTCAATTGTCTCCAGCTTCAGCCTCTGATTCCAGTGGCTGTAATGCCAACACTGACACCTCCAAACAACAGTCACAGTTAGCAGCCACTTGATAAACTACTGGGTGATGCCAAGGTGGTTACATCCACTTTTTACATTTGCTTTATGGAATCCACCTACTGTATGTACTCACTAAGGAGATGTGTTGTCTGTACTTCTGAATTCCAAGCAGTGGCGGTGCCTGGCATGGCAGCGGCTCGCACCAGTCTTTGGAAGAACTGTGCAAACGAAATTTCGTTGCTCTGTACTTGTGACATGTGCAATGACAATAAAGCTGATTCTGATTCTGATTCTGATTCTGAAGTTACTGTCTTGCTGTGATAGTTTTGGGTCTGTGGTCGGACCCAAACAGCACTATACTTTTGTCAGCAATGCCTGGTGAAAGCCTGCCTGTCAGCGCTGATCACACCTCATCTGGTTCCTGTTTGCAGTTTTACAGGCCTGCTGCCATATCCTACTCAGCTCATTCACCGTTCCCCTGTCAACTCCACCTCCAGACCCTTTTGCTTGCATTTTCATATATACTTTGCTCAAGGACACTAAAACAGTGGTGCTGTGGAGTTAAACCTTTGCACCATTCTGCTGCCAAAACAAATACAATATGGTCTCCATTGTGTTTAGATGAGATTAGATGAAACTTTAATGATCCATGTGGTGATTCTGGATGGCTGCAGCTGCATGTAATTGGACACAGCAAAGATAAAATAAGACCTAAACAAAAGTCTTGAGTAAAAAGGACCTACATAGCTAACACTGAAGAGATAGTAGAGATTAACTCCTGCCAGTTGTGTTGCTAGAAAACTAGAAAACTTTTAATAAGCAGGTATGCAAAAGAAAAGAAAAAAAGGATGAGGGAATCAAAAGAATAACCGTCATACTGTTTAAAATTCATGGAGATGACATCACACGGCCTTGGTCACGAAAACAGGGAAATGGACGATGAATTATTCCTGGACGCCGCTGTGAGAACAGAAAGGTCCTGCCAACAGCGGATATGTCGCTCTCACACACACTAATCTACTGGTAGGGGCACTTTCGTTCACACATACACAGCAGACCTACTCAGTGACAAAATGTGTTTCAAATGTTCATAAAAAAAACACACACATTTTGATGTTATACAAGAATAATAAAGAAATTGGAAGTGGGTGATGTGACACTGCTGAGTAAAGTAGTATTTGCATGTCTGTGTGTGTGTGGTGTAGGTGCTTTTTACACTCGGTTCTGTATGATTTTAACATTTAATATTCCTCGTGTGTTTATTTGATGGAACATAAAATCAAATGCCAGGCTGTGCTTTGATGAAACATGACTGGAGGAAACGTCACCGCACAGTGAAGGCTTTTACATACACACACGGGACATGTATATGAACTTGTAACACTCACAAAGCTCTTGCTGTATTCACAAAACTGATTTTTATTCGACTCCTGCGTCTCTGAAGCTGCCAGACGACACTGCACATTCTTCTGTGCAGCTCAGCTATAAACAGCATTTTATTTTAATAGGAGCAGATTCTCCCTGCCACGGCGTATTAAAAGCAGAGGTAGTTAAAGAGGCTTTGTGTTTTTTTTCCACAGTGTCAGACAGAGGCTCTAACACAGCACCAGTCTGGTTGTCATCCAGCTCCCAGTGTTTATGGACTTATTAACAAGAACATCAGTGATGATGTCAATCACCTGTGTTTTTCACAGATACAATGAAATATAATTTATTGTGTACTGAAAATCATTGAATGTAATGTTTCATGTTAATCTCTTTCTATTTGTGTTGTGCTTGAAATCTTTTTTAGATGACTGAGTATATCTGTGAGGAGGTTTGTCCATTGGCCAGCTGGTCATTTGGTAATTTAGTCCCCATTGTAATTAAAATGCAATATTTCAGGAACAGTTTAACAGGATAGATTAGGGTAGACACAAGGATTTTTTTTCTTTCTATTTTGCTGGCTGTTAAGTTAAAGAAATTAAGAAGTTAAAGAACAAACTGTTTGATTTTTTTTTCTGCAAATGATGAATTGCAGCAGTAAAAGTGATAGAAGATATTGTATTAAGATGCTGATTTCACAGTTTTGTTTGAAATGACTATTGGAAAGGCAGTACTATTTTGTTAAACAGGGGTAGAAAATATAAGATTGTTCTTTTTGCTCCTTTTCACTCATAATGTGGTCAAATTGCTGACATGTAAAAGCAGATTTTCTTTATCATATAAAATAAATAAATAAATAAATAAATAAACTAAACAATGAACTGAAATCATTTTTGCGTCCAAACATCATGGTTGCTAATTAAATGAAGTAAAGGTAGATAATCTAGTCTAGTCTGTTAATAACTGTAGGTTGTTGGTAACTTGGAAAACTACATGAACAGTTTAAGGCAATATGGAAGACCAGCATGTGTTTGGGTACTTGAGTGAAGTTTGTATTAGAATCTGTTTATGCTGGGAGCAGGTTATTTATTTATTTATTGATGTTGTTAATTCCTTTTGTAAGCTAAGAACTCGATTTCCAACATGCATGATAACAGCCTCCACAGTGATTTCTATGTAGAGGACATAGATAAATTTTTCCTTGAAAATACTCACTTCTGAGTTCGTAGAAGCTTCTCTTCTGCTCATCCACATTGTGACACTAGCCAACATTAGCTTAGAAATGTAGTCAGCTAATGCAAAAAACCACCAGCTCATAACATAACAGAGACTCCAACACAAACCTCACATAAGTACATGCAAATATTACATAATGAACATTTAATGCATTTTATTAAGTGTTCCCTGCCATGTGCAGTATTGTTGTTTTAATGTATTTTTTGTCTTTGGTGGTTGTCATTTGTCAAAATGCATCAAGATGCATGAAGGCACATAGTAAAAAAATATGTAAGAATATAATCATAAACAACAAAGGGCTGAAGAAACAAATAAACAAAACTTAACTTAAACCACCCTACAGAACAAAGTTACAGCATTGAATAAAGTTACACCATAAAGTTACAACAGCAAAAAAAAAACAACAAAAAAAAACATTTTAGAAATCTTATTCAAACATTAAACATCAAAATTTGCTAACTGGCTAAACTGGCACATTAATAGAAATGTTAATAATTTACCCCGTTGTAAAGTGAAACAGACTAAAACGGACTTATGTCTACATAGTTTTGGTATTTTTGTTATTTTTCAGAGTCCAGTGGGGTCTCATCTACCACATAGCCAACCCATTCCAAGCCAGACCTCCTGTCATCTGAACGGGACAGGAGTTAAGCCAGTGCTTCCTGTCAGACTGCAGGGCTCTCAGGTTCCACCTCTGGTCTAAATTATGTCTGTCTGTCCCAGACTGCCACACTAACCCTCCCCCTCACCACCGCCACCACCACCATCCTGTGCCCACATCCCTCTCCCCCGTCACTGCTCCCCCAAAGTAAAGAGTACCAGATACCCGGCCTGCTGTGGTAAAGAGCATGTGAATGCTGCTGACAGTACACCTCAGCGGAGGTAAAATTACAGGGTTAAAATAAGCTTAAAGGATGGATTGGAGGTTTTCAGCCTCATGCAGGACAGAATTTAAAATAGTACTGATTCTTTTTGTCCACATAGAACTAACTGGCACAAAAAACTTGACAATCTCTGTTTCTGCAAAAACACAATATGTAAAATAGGAATGTTTATGTATTGAAATATCTCCTACTTTTTTGCATTTCCTCAAAAGTTGGATGGGTTGGCTGTAGATATGCTCAAACTTTTAAGTCAAAGAAAAAGCTGCTTGGTTTAAATATGAGATCATGATTTGGGTTCAGTATTAATAAACACATTGTGAGTCATTTTGTAACACACCCTTATGCACTTTTTTGTTTAAAACTGCTGGTTCCAAAGTTAACTGATATTGATTGAGTTGGCAGAAAAGCAAATGAACAAATGAATATGAATAGTTTATGTTTACGTTCATGTCAAAAGCACAGTAAATACAATGTCGATGTAAAGTGTGATTTTGATGGGTGAAAAGTACAATGGCGACTAGGCTGTGCACTGAACAAGAAATTAAAGTTCAAAATTAGATTGCAAAATGCTATCTCAAAGATGTATTTTTTTCTGTCTTATATAATTAGAATTTCAGTTTCAACACTGAACACTTGCTTTGATTTTCTTATTACAATACATATATAATGGGAGAATCCTCAGAAAACATTAAGAATTTGAGAATTATTTTAAATATTAATAGATACTTTTCTTGTTGAGAAATGTGCAACAGCAAAATTAGATTCAGGGAAATGGATGGTTTTCTTCTGCTGAGTCTGAGAACATCAGAGGTGTGGGGTTCAGACCTGGGCTGCAGCCTGCAGAAGTCTGCCCAGTGTTGAGGAGACAGCCTTAATCTGCTTCTCACTCTTAATGTTCCACAGATGAGGGACGCCACCGTGGGCTCAACCACACAGGACGACAAGCTGGTCAAGGTTGTGGTGCTGGAGAGCAGAGGAAAGAAGTGAAGGTACTGAAGAGGCCAGCGGAGAAGCAGGGCAGCAGTAAAAGCATTTTCCTGTACACCCCACCGGAGGAATCAAAGCAGCACTAGGAGGGGGGGGACAGGATTATCACAAAGATCTTTTGAGAGGGGGAAAAACTTTAATGTTAAAAAGGTTAGAGTGGTCACGTAACCTCCCATACCGAGAAACAGAGCAAATGAAAGCCAGAGCTACAGCTTCCAACTCACAGGTTATGGAATTCTAAAGAGTGGCCATGGCAATATAATGTTATGTTTAATTCAACATGTCTCAGGGCAAATCAAATCCCAAATAAAAATGACATTTACATTTATGTAAAAGACTAAAGGTTGAGAAGGGAAATAGCCACAGGAAAAAGATAACCAAGCATGGCGGATGTTTTATCCTCAAACTCTAAATTAGTTGTCCTTTTGTGCCTTGAACTTATGAATCTGGTTAAAATGGGCTTCTTTGGGCCCAAGGGCAGAGGGGCCCTGTTAGATATGATCTTCAGTGTGGCTGTTTCATGCACGCAGTGCACTTTAACAACAATGGCTCTTCTGAGAGAGCCTGTAAACATGTGCCTGGGACCTTGACCCCGGCAGTAAACAGCCTTTCCACCTGATGATGAATAGCAGAGCTGGGCAAGGCTCAGAGCAGAGGCCTGTGGCTCAGCCTGCCTCTGCCGCCGTACTCAACCACAACATGAACAGGCTTCGTCTGGGATAGGGAACTTACTACAAATACATTCAATGATAGAAAGAGACTGAAAAATTTGAGTGTTTTTTGAGGTGCTGTTAGCTACTTACCAATTACAACAAAGCATCAATGATGAGTGGACAGAGGAAGCCCTCTGTTTGTTTTACTTGACCTTTTTCAGAGGAAATCCCCAAGGATGAGTCCACGTCTCAACATATTTATGTTTAGAAGACCCCTTCTGTCCTATCAGGGAAGCAAAGAAGGCACTCTTGAGTTTTAAGTCTGAATACATACACATTTCTACTTGAAGTGAGTAAAACTTTTAGTCCTAGATTTACAGTCCCAGGAACTAAAAGGTTGTCTGTGTTTTCAACATGATCTAAAGACCTGCAAGGATTAAGCAACAGTTTTACAGTTTTTTAGATCTCTACACACTGCAACTCAAGAAATCCTCAATAAGGTCCAGACTCTATCATTGATTGGTGAATCTATTACATGCTTTCTTCTGTAGTTCTGGTAATGTGTTGAAGTACAACCAAAAAACTGTATATAGTGTATATAGTACAGGATTTAAACAAAAAAATTGTGGCTGAAATGAAATGCTTTGTGTCTTGACTAATCAAGAAAAGTTCATAACTCCAAGCCCTGCTGACAAAGATCCTGAATTATCAGAAAGAACTACCCCTGAGGAAGGGACTTTTTACAGGGTAAAATAAAGACTCTGGAACAAAAGTCAGCGTCTGTTCCCTGTTTTAAAAACACAGAGTTCCTCCAAAGGTTGAAGGTTTTTGGGGAAAAGTTCCTCTGGTGGAAATGTACGTAAGCCAGCCTTATAAAGGATGAATGACTAGCAATCAATATTACATTGCAGGTCTTCATATATGTGGACTGTTTCTGAAAACTGAAATATGGTCTCAAGCTCCAGTGGTGCACAGCTCAGAAGGGCATCCTGCTGGGAGTCTCAAACACTGAGGTTAGTGTGAGGTCACTTAACACTGGAACCACTGGCCACACCAAACCTGCCTAGAAAAACAGCCACAGCACCACAGAATAAAGAAACAAGCTGCCCTGCCTCGGCCTGTTTTCTCGCAGGACGCCAGTTTGACCCTGGAGGGCTTCAGGTAGCAGCTGAAGAACAGATACAGGGACAGACAGGCCAGATAAGCACAGGGACGGCTGTTTATCTCTGCACGCCCTGCTTTTTAAACAGGACGCAGAGTCATAGCAGCACAGAGGCCTGGGGCACACTAGAGGAGGTCTGGACTCAACAGACAGACTCCAGTAAACCTCCTGGATCAGAGTTAGGCAGCACTGAAGACTGCAGACAACATATTTTTGTTCACAGTTACAGAGAACTGAGCACATGTGATAATTAAATCAACACATTGTTTGTATGAAACAGTACTTATACTAAGATGCCGGGTAGTTACTCGAAGTGAACTTTAGGCCCTTTTCCACCAAAATACCAGGAACTTTTATTATCAGGAATTTATTTACCTGGGTAAAAGAATTCCTGGTAATCTGTTTTCTTTGTGTTTCCGCCACATCCCAAAGCTCCTGGTAATGTATTCAAATCAGGCTGATGACGGGGGAGTGGTAAAAGAAACTGGATCACAACTCCAGTCCAAGTAACAAGAGGCCCTTTTCCACTGCAGGAACTTTTCCAGGAACGTTGAGCATTACCAGGAACTTTGAAAAACCCCGGTGCGTTTCCATCTACATTACCTGGGTAAAAAACTTTCCCTCGCCCCCAAACTTTCTCAGAAAAAGATCCTGGTAGGGAGGTGGTACTTTTCAGATTACCCGGA
>JAPQRQ010000014.1:9918309-9943631 GCA_037367365.1 Apogon talboti | reverse complement strand
GTATTAACAAAAAATGTGCACAGGTTCACACAGTGCAATGTCTACAGTTGGCACAAATTATATTGTGAGGATCATCTTAGTCTGGCGGTAGTTGGAGCTTCATGATGTGATTTTTCTTCATTAGTGGATGCTGCCTGAGCTAAAATAAATGAAAAAAAATACCACACAATTATTACAAAAAAGGCCATAGTGTCTGTGGTAAAAGTACAAGTAAATATTTCAACACCTAAAATATCATACCTGGTTTGGGCCCATGTGGTGGTGTTCTCTCCTCCTGGTGAACAGACTCAGGACAAGGAATGGTTCTTATTGCAGTACTGGTTGAAACTGACTGAAGGATACACTCCTGACTGGGGCAGTAGTACTGGGGGCAGTAGTACAGGTGGTAGTACTGTGTGTAGATGCAGACTGAGCTAAAGATAAACAAACAGAACATGACATATAATGTCAAACAACATCTTTAAAAGTTAAAACATAGTGAAGGTGAGAATCATTGACTTACAAGTTGCATGTTCTGGGTTTGGTGAAGGTGCACCTTTAGGTGCAAAAAACCCTCTTAGTGATCCTGATCAAAAGAAAAAATGAAATAATAGTTTAGTTCTATAGATGATAGAACATGATGAGACACACATGACTCTTTTATAACATACTGACACTGTTATGGTACTTACTGTTAAAACAAATGCAACTGATGCAGTAAAAATTCAATATTATTTGCACTTATTTTGCCTTAATAAACAAAAAATTGTCAAATGTATAGTATTACTTCATGTTTTTTTCTCATTATTATAAAACACAAGGTGTACTTAACTTGACAAATGGACAATATTAAAAATATACACAGACCTTTACATAGGCCTGTTCTACTACTGACTGACTGCACAGTGCACACACACAAACTTATATTACAATTACTTAGTTGGGATAGTGAAACATTCTTGCAAAAAGTCAATAATTTTACTATCCTATTAGCTTGGCTGTTTGGTCATTTTAAACACTCATTTTGTAAAAGGAAAAGTACTGTTCAAAACCACATATTTATTGTCTCTACAAAACTCTAGCATGCTGATGCTATTAGCATGGCTAACAAGTTAGTTACACCAAGTCACAGCAGGCATTTGACAGACAGTCAGACACACCTAATACTACAGTTACTCACTGCTGTCTTGCTTTCTTTTCTCCTCTTCCTCCTTTTTTTCTCTCTTTTTTCATTTCCAGAAGGATAACTTCTCTTCATTTGTTGGAGAAGATGCGGCAACAGCAACTCATGTTTGTTTACGTAAAATGACACCGCACGCAGCCTGTACGCTCTCTCTCACTCTGACAGAGAGAGGCGGGTGGGGGAGGGGCAATTTTGACTCAGGGGGCCCCTTCAGGGAATTTAAGACGGCCAATTGTCATTGCAACTTGTCACTGCTGCTGTGTAGTAAATTTATTCTGTAGACTATTTGCGTCAAATCCGTTGACCCTCTGGGGGCCCCTGCTGTCCTGGGGACCCCAAGCAGCTGCCTGCCTTGCCTAATGGCAAGCTGCGCCTCTGGTTATAAGTAAGAAGTGTGAATGTAATTCAGACTTTGTTGCTGTATTCAAGTAGAGTTTTCAGCTGTTCATCTGTACTATACTTGTGTATTTTTCTGACAATTATAACTCCTCACATTTTAAAACAAAAATCTTCACTTTCTACCCATCCTGACGTTAAAGACATAAAATTAGCCAAAGACGTAAAGAGATGAAGATGATGATTTAACGCCAAAAACAGTGTACAAGTTAGAAACCATTTTATATAGTTTCTAAAGATGTAAAAATATGTAAAAAGATGACAACATCGACATGATGACAAGATGTTAAGGAAGACTGGATCACAAAGAAAAGCCATCATTCAATGTCAACAACATAAATGATTTACACATTGGTTAATGTTCATTATTGTCAGTATATATACTTTTTATTTGTACTGTATATTATTTATATGAAGGGAGGTTTTATCCTTTTTTGGAAGTAAAGAGTACATTGACTCTTGCAACTATGGGTTCAAAGTTCATTTTTCTCTGAGACTATGTAAATTTAAAAGAGAGCTTCACAAAAATACATTTATTTTAAGCCTGAATGTTTAGAGCCCTAATCTTTCTATTTCACTAACCAGGCATAAACATTTTTGCTGCACAGAACTATGAACCATTTGAGGAGTCAAAATTACTAGAGATCAATCATAATCTTAGATTACAATTCAATCTAAGTTATGTATACTTTAGGGCTTTAATTTACTGACAAAATATCTGCAATCATCAGTGTTACTTCAGTTAACATAAGCCCAATCTCCCACAAATAGAAATCTTTTTATAAAGGTTTGCAAATTTATTTAAAGACAAAGGAATGATTGAAAATACTGTAGAGTAAAATTCTGTAATAAAAAAAAAGAGTTTATTATGCATTTATGTGAGGACAGTTTTCCATTGGAGATTGGCTCATTTGGCGCTCCATTCTAGTGCTTCCCAAACTTGTTTCTGTGGACAATTTCCACAGACCTCAGGTCTGTATAAATTATGAGAAGAGTGAATTTGTGAATGAAAAATCTTTACCATTTTAACAGTTATTTCTGACCTTCTAGTATCATCTTAAATAGGTCAACCAGTTACATACAACTCGTTTACATGTTGAAGTAAATGTAAAGGCTCATTTTTTCCTCATCAGTAAAATCTCTTATACTACAGACTGAAGTTTCAGATGATCAGACGGATATGAACATTCACTATTGTCAAACATATGTATTTGGCCTGCAGCCCATCTAAGGGTCACAATCTAGTGTTTGGGAGCAGATGGTCTACTGAGTGTTGTAGTGTCGGCAAAATAAAGTGTGTGTTTATGGTAATGAAGAACCTGCATCAATGAAGTTCACTGGAGTTGATACGTTTAGGAATTAATGGCAGGAATATTATCCTGGAATTGAAGCCAATACTTGGTTTGGAGCTTTTATGGGACTTAAACCAAGAAGACAAATGAAATATCAAAACACAAGCAAAGACTCCAAAGAATTTCATCACCAAAGAATTTTGGCTTTTAAATTATCTAATAAAATGCATATGAAGGAGCCCTCCTACCACTCTGCTGATTCTGAACACAAGGGTCAGAGTTTTCACTAAATTATATTCAGAAAATTAGAGCCGGGGAGGTGATTCCTGGCATGAGGAGTATAAAATAGATAAAATACTACTTCCAGGATATATCCAGTCTGGGACACGGGGGAGTGGAGGCTATTTGAAGCTGAAAATCTGACCTTTGGAGAGGGTTCAAGAACACCTGAAACAGATGTAGCTCTACTGTAAAACAAGGCCTTAGTGTCCACTCACAGCCCACACTACTCCCACACAGTCAGAGTGGGACAGGCCGTCACACACAGCCCTGAACTAAACCTGAAGATGCTGAAACCCAGACCACGAGAGCAGTAAAAAGCACAAACTGAATCATCACATAAATAAAAAGTCACTTTTAATGGTTGGTTTTCTTTCACACTCACAATCAAGCTTAAAGTCTGATCACAGAGAGAGATGTTGGACATTCACCCAGAGCAAGACACACCAGTCAGTTTTATCAGACAAAAATATATATATATTTAAATTTTTACAATAAGCTTGAATCATGAAACGTACACAGAGGAGTGTGCACACTTACAGTCAAACACTGAATTCTCAACGCTCTTTTTACTCCTCATACAAGTCTCTTTTGTACCCTGGTGTCAGTGTCAAAGTGTTTTAAGCAACAACTTTTTGTGTTTTTTTTTTAATTGTTTGTTGTTTTTTTTTTTTTTTTACAAATGTGCAAATAAGACAGATTTGGAATCCTTCAGCGCTCAGTGTCAAGTCCAGGATCCTCAGGAGCAGTGACAGAGCTCTCACTCTGCCTCAGTCCTGCCCTCTCAAGTTTAAATTAAGCTCCTCGTTGCTTTGCCTCTCATTTTCAAGTAAAGTGCTCCTCTAGCAAAAAAAAAAAAAAAAAAAAAATCACACGGCATGAGATCAGTCTTGTATTTTTTTGCCACTGGGTAGAAAAAGAACAAAAAAACACAAACCCAACAGTCCAATGGATGAAACACACTGTGGGAATGTCATTTAAAGTAGAAAAAAGCAGAAGCCAACGATTGAGAAGCAGTCCTGGCTCTTTGTGTCACATAGTTCCACACAGGAAGTCAGTCAGTCATACAAACTCCAGCTTTCCGTGGCCACTGTACATCCCCCAGTGCACCAGAGACAGGAGCTTGTCGTTTCCCAGGTCCGCCTGCCTCATCTTGTCACAGGTCAGACAGCAGTTCTCGTGGCCCGTGACGGGCACCATGCACTCCAGGTCCAGCTTGGCCACGTGGCCCTTCTTGGTGTGGTGACCATGGAAGCTGTAGTGGAGCCGTGACAGCATCTGCTGCCGCTGGTCCTGCAAACGCTTGTTCTCACTGCGGAGCATCCGTAACGCCAGCATGATGAGCAGCACCAGGATGAGGCCGCCTGCGATGGGCACAGCGATCACAGCCGCCCGGAACCACACCTCCTTAGCAGAGGCCAGCTCCTGAACCCGGGTCACCAGGTTCCTGTTGTCTTGGGGATACCTGTTCTGATCTGAAAACAAAGAATAATCTGTTAAAAGCATTATCTTAGTTATTATTGTTAGAAACTTTGCATTAGATTCTTAATCTTTCAGTTTAATTTCAAACATGCATTAGTGGGTTTAATGTTTTAAGTCAGGTGTTTGTGTAGTATGTGGAAAGTGTTGACAGCGTTTCCTCTGTAATTTTAATACAGCTGTGGTGCTTTGAGGAATAATTCTGGGGTTGTTTCACATCCGTTTTTCTCTCAAATGTTTAAATTTGAGGTTTTAATGAAAGAAAAAAATTAATAAATATATTTTAATTAGTTCTACAGTTTATGGTAATTTCATAGTTAAATTACAATGCATATACATATAATAATAAATATAATACATATGTTTATAGTAGTGGCAGTTTCCTTGATGTGGTGGTTCACCACTGGAAAAGGAATACAGATGAAACTGAGCAGAACAGGCCATTGTCAAATATGATTTATACAAATATTTTTATTAAAAAGGTCCCACATCATCTCATTCACCAAAAACCGTTATCTTTTCTAAACACACAGGAGAGTTAGTGATTAAACATCTGGGGCTGAATCAGAACCAGTGTTCGAATTACATGAGAGCAAGAGGGAGCTCAGCTCCCATAGAGTGAGGACATGGCTCCCATGAAAGCAACGAAGTCAAAAATCTGTGGGGGTCCCTCAAATGTCGAATTATATTTTTATCATAAATATAAGTCATTTTCCATCCCTGTGCATGTGCAAAATTTGTGCCGTGCATAAAAGCGCAAAAGCGCTCCAGGGGCGGATGCAGAATGTGATTGACAGTCCTTGCAAGATAAATGATGCGCGCAGCGGTTGAATGAACACACTGGACCATTTTAATGCAGTTTATCCTGTTCTCATATCTTAACTATAGGTTTATAGACTACCATCTTTTTGTGGTGCTTGGGACTTATTGCTTTTGTTTAAAAGGAGAGTGTGGCACATTACGAGAAATGTGTGTGTTCACTGTCTGTGCTGCTTCAATACATGAAGATGTTACTGCCATGGAAGGTTAATGCAGTTTTTCTTTCACTATTACGCCTATCTGACAAATCGTAGGCCCTAAATGCTCTGCTTTATAAATGCGTTCCACTGCCACCTGTGCGTCTGTGGCTGTCTCTCTGGGAGAGCGCACATTGTCGGTATAATTATATTTAGGCTACTTGTGCAACTTTTTTTTTTTTTTGGAGATAGAGACCCCCTTAGAGCAAAAAAATTAATTCAAACCCTGATCAGAACCCATCATATCATATCCAATATATGGTGTGTCTTACATGTACCAAATCTGAAGGTGTTCTAAATGACTGCAAATGTGGCTTAAGGCTCTATACACTTTTTTTGTACATTGTTTTATGCTAGCAGTCATATTCCTTGAAACAAACACCACGATGCAGTGAATACCAAGATATTTCCTGCTTTGTTAGCTGACCAATTGTTTTCCAATTCAACCTCAGTACTGTGTTATTCTGTGAATCCTACCCCTACAGTTGAAGTCCATGTATGTATAATAGTCTGGTTTTAAGATTAATCATCATCTTTTCACATGGGCTGCTGTTTGGATGAAAATGAGCAGTGATGCCAGTAAAGCAACCGCAGAGAGGGGAAAAAAATAAGATACACAGATGAGAGTGAGGAAGTGAGAAAGGGCAGCAGGGTAAAAACAAATGAGTCACCTTGTCCTAACCGAGGGCCAGAAATTAATTTGAGCTAATAAACTGCAATGTGCTCTGGAAAGGGTCACAGCAGAAAAAGCCCCCAGGGGCGCTCCCCTTCCCCTCTTTCCATCTATGCACCTTTTCATAAATTCAATGAGCCTGTATCACTGCACAACATGCAGACTTGTCAGAGAATATTCCCCTCTACAAGGCAGGCACATTCCTACTCAGTGGGAAAATTACATGGTGCACAAACAATAAAAAAAACCAGAATATATCTGATCTCTTTCCAAGTGCTTAAAGGTAAACTGGCTGCTCTCTGGCTTCCCAGGCGCAGTACTGAAGAACATTAAAAGTCAAATCGAGGTTCTGGAAAGCTGGGAAGTGGGAGGGGGAAAAACGAAGAGGCAAGGGTGGCCCACATGTCCATAAACAGCAGAGTGTTTGAAAAACCCTATAACTCAATGTGTTGCCTCTGGAACACAAAAGAATATAATACTGACTATTTACTGAGGAGGATAAATAAAAATCCCCACAGAGAGCACAATCATTTTAAAAGCAGTTGAGAGAATTTCATATTTCAGTTTCACTGAAAAGCAACCACTCAGACAACCAGTGATTCAAGCTCTACGATATTTCCCCTTTACCTGTCGAGTCCCTGGTGTGTGGCAGGTCGTGCAGGCCTCTGTAGTTGCACATGTCGTCGTGGCAGCACTCCAGTGTCGCCGCTGCTGAGGCCCCGCTAAGGGCATCGGTGCTCCTCGAGCTGCTGCTGCAGATGTCCGCAGCATTGGCGATAGGGTCTAAACAGCCATGAGTGAGTGGAGAGTTCGCATTAAGCGGGTCCAATACCTTGGTAAAGCAGGCGTTCAGTTCTGATTTGCACATGTATCCGGTGGCCACACAGTGTGGTGCGTCACAATAACACCTAATTTCTCCTGAAAATGCACAAAAAGAAAAGATGCGGTATTAGACAGATTCATACAAGGTGGGCTTATATCATGTCAAAAGTTTACTTGTGATAAAATATTGATGCCTTCAGCAGATTGCAAGATCAGCATGTTCTATACATTTCCTTACTGCACCAGTCCAATTCAGTCATAACTGTTTGGTTTTTATCTCTGTAAAGCACAGAGTACAACTAAGAGAAAACATTTTTTTCGGGCTTGGCTCCCTCTCATTAGGTGTGTAGCTGAATAAGCACTTCTGTTCAAAGCCCCTGCTCTTAAAGTGTGTGGTAAACCCTGCAGTAAACAGCCAGGTAGCTTTACAGATCTCATGGGAATATTGGACTTTTTTTTTTTTTACATTATTTCAGCCTTCATTTAAAGTGAAGTTCTCATGCAAAAATTGCTCTTTTTGTCCTGTTTTATAAAACAGGAACTGTGGAGCTTATAATTAGTGGTTTGTTTGCCAAAGTCAATTTCTTTCAACCCAAATGGAAACTTGTAAAGAGGAGGAGGGGGGCCGGAGAGCGGCACAGGAGTCTCCTCTTCCCGTTTGCACGCAAAGCTTTACTTGTGGTCATGACAGCCTGGGGGAGCAGGGTGCACTGAGGTCCCATCCAAAGAGCTTCTGAACCTTATCATTACTGCTGCCTGCATTTTACACAGGCCCACACATTACTTCAGCCTTTTATTTTGGTTTACTCTTCAAAAACAGAAATGTAGGCCAAGAAGCTGTTCTGTGAAAATAAAAAAATACTGCTTCAAATATTTTGAGCTCATGGACTATTTTCATATCCGCCAGTGACAATAGATTATTTCTACAAGACCATAATTCTGTAGGTTACGTATCCCTCAAAAGTATGTGGTTGGAGCTCAGTAAATGGAGCTGAAAGTGTCTGAACTAAACAGAGTTCCTCTCAGTGGTAGCTCCTCTTTGAATGCACGAACTTGCAGCGCAGGAGCACATTCATCAGATCAGTGTTTTCCCTGTGAATGATTGGAGCAGCAGGGCCCAGGCAGGTCATTTGGAGAATATTTCATTAGAAAGGAGAGGCCCCTTTGTGGGTTGAAGGGGGGGGCAGGCCAAGTACTGAGGCTTTTAGAGCTGCTCAGTCTTTTATGAATGGAAGCTTCAAAACCGAGGATTACAATTTTGTAGAAAATAATGTTTTACTGGAATAGAGAGTAAATAATTCAGCTATAGGATTTACTTAGTCCAAACACGCGTTTAATTGATTTTTTAAAATTTGTTGTCGTTATTGCTACTTTAAGTTTTTGTCATAAAAAAATTATGCACATCAGTACAGAAACACAAGGCAGTAAGGTGATGTTTTGTCCATTAAAATCGGTCCAAGAAACTAGCTGTCATTAGATAGTTGGTCTATACCAGTCTTCTGTTTAAGTTTATTACTCAGCCTTGTTATTACATTATAAATATTAACGTATTGACTTGCCGACAGTCATATTTTGAGGAAAACTAGTCAAAGTCAAGTACGGTCCGCTCCGTCGGTTTTCAGTTGAAGTCTGCTTTATTCCCTTCTAAATATTGCATTTCCTGACTTAAAGAAGCTAACACATATGCCCGTTTCCACAGAGTAAAGGTCTAGATACCTTTAGTTAGAAGAACAGCCATGGCACAGAGTTCCAGTTGTAGCCAAATGGAAATGAAACTGGACTGGCGATCCATTTACACCGAATTTATGCGCAGAAGACCTCGTATATCCAGTAGCAGCAGCCGCACAGTCCGCTGGGCGAAGAGCTGGACGACAAAAAGATTTACATGGAGCTACGGCCAAAAACAAGGCATTCCGGCTGCCAGACACGACAACTACCGATCCTTAACGGAACACAAAGTGGCAAAAAATACACCGAACCGCGTCTCCTCCCGCATGGAGACAAGAAGACGCCAAGTTGCCTAAAAGTGGTCCGGCATTACCGAAGACACAAACAGCGCTTTTCTTGACGTCGAAAAATAGGAAACACAAAATATACTCCTTGGAAGAAAGTTTTTTTGTTTTTTTTTAAAGGGTAAGTCGTAGAAAGCAGTCACCGATGGTCCTCATCTGTCTCGTTATGCGGAGTGTTTCGGTGAAGCATCACTTTTGTAGTCCTGGACGGAGAAATGTTACAAAAAGACGAGCAACTTCGCTGGAGCAAACACTGCACAGAAAACTCGGAACGGACAAGATTTAGCAAGAGAAATAGCTGTGGTCTGTTAGAGCTCCGCCTCCTGAAACCTCATTGGTCAGACCACCTGAAGGCGGCCTTTCACGATGAAACTTCCGGTCAGACCCTTCAAAATAAACTACATTTATTTAAGTAGCAATTTATAGTCTGTTTAAATTGAGAAATAGCCCAAAACACAACATCAGGAATGACATTAAGCTCAAATAATGCTTAAATAAATAAATGAATAAAACAAGTCTTGAAATAACATTTTACAACCTTTGATACTTTGAAATAATACTTGCAAATCAATTACTACTGAATTGTTGTCAATAATGCGTTTTTTTCCTGTGTTAACGCATTCACGATTTGTATTTGTTCTTGCCAAATATTCCCAATCACTAACCTTAGCTTTGTTTCTGTTAGTAGATCAATGATTAATGGCATGCTAGTGGCTTCCCATGTGATTGCTGGTAACTGTTTACCTCAAAATGTTTATTTACCAAAGCACTTAATCAGCCCCACGAACCACAGCATTAGTTTTCCCTAAGTATTTCTCTTTTTGCAGATCTTTCGGATGCAGTATGATAGTTACTTTTCTTCTAATAAAATGACAATACTTTTATTTTCAAGAACAAATGGCCTGTATTCCGGTTCGCTTGTTTTTCCACTATCTGAATTGATACTTCAGTTTAACCCAAGTGCTTCACGCATGCCGTGTGATTTCCGTAACACTATATTCCATATGTTAATATTATTGGATATTATTAGTACAAGTGTTTAAAAATGCTACACTAACGGCTAAGTAGCTGATTTTTAGTAGTGTAATTTCCCAGTAGCCAGTAACAGTATAAAGTTATTATTGTGGTGGGATAGTGTAACATACAGTAATATAATTATTTAGAATATAAGAGATACAATTCTGTTAAAGGTATGACTTTAGCCTAGCATGTTTAGCTAAGCGTCAGTGTATAAAAGGCAAACGGTCCGGTTCGGCGGCTACCTGCGGCATGTGTCCCTGCTGTCAGCCAGGTCGACGCCGCTCTGAGCCGGCCCTCCTCCAGGCTACCAGACCGCTCACTGTTGCAGGGACGAGAGCGGACAGCCGCTTAGAGAAATTAGCAATCCAAAAAGGCACGTGGCGCCACCGAGACGACCCTTTAAACACAAACACAACGCACGCACAAGCTCACACAATTGCCCTTCAACAATTGACGATGCAAAACCTACGTGCGCGCGAATTTCATCAGCGCCAACCACTTATTCACGCGCACAAATTTCAATACTTAAAAACAAGAATATTTATGAAAAGTAAAATAAAATAATTTAAAATAATAATATAATGAAACATTCATCATATCGTACTCTGGGCTGTTATTAGTGTTAGTATGACAAGATGCGTAAAAAAACTGGGCTGAAAATGCAAAGCAACTGTTTTCAATGAACAATTAACCATTAAAAATGTTTAAATAACCCTGAAAAATTGAGCATTATTATAGCCGGAGGGGGGTCATCCTGTCTACGGTTCAGGCCTCATCCACACAAACAACAGGACGACGACCCTGCTTCAGGGAGCCCACACAACCCCACATTGCAATTACCCTAATTATCAGCAATTCCACAGAGGCGCCAGTCGACGGCTGCTCTTAGATCATTTATCTGTACGAAGAGGTGCATGTGAAGAGTTGGAACTGAACAGAAATAGCCGCCAGTTTCTGGTAGTCAATTGCCTGATGGGTATCAGTGATACTGGGTGTATGTTTTATCCTCTGCGAGAACCTGAAGGCCTAGTAAAAAGTCCGGAGCACACCGTGGCACCTGGTACCAGCACATATTATGATATTACATGTTTCAATGGGGTTTTTGTAAGATCAGTTTAATATATGGGAAATGCTCCTTTAATTCACTTTAGTTGTGGCAGCTGAAGTTCAGCCTTTCATTGGCTCACCAGTACCACCTAGTGGTAGAAACCAAAACTGAAAGAGTGGCATTTATCAGTAAAATGTAGCCGATTTTTAGGTGTTGAACATTTTTTTCATATATTTTATTGGTTTGAACTCGTGTCATGTTTTCTAGAAAGTTACAGAAATGGCTTGTGCCCTTGAGCAAGGCACTTAACCCACCATTTGGTCCGTGGATGCTTGGCATGTCAGCCCACTGCTCCTAGTGTGCAGTGTGTTCCTGCATGTTCAGTTGCTGATGGATTAAAATTAGAGATTATATTTCAGTGTGTGTTGCATATTCGCATGTTTAACATACTGACAGCAAAGAGTCTTAGTTCTAACTCTTTTTATTGGTCTACTGTCTGACTGGCTTTGACTGGTTCTTGTTTTTTTATATTTTTGATGCACATTTCATAATCATTTTCAAGTTTGAAGTATTTATTTGATATGGATATAACAGCAGCAGCAACACACAATATTGCTGCAGAATATTAAGTACCAGATGAACTATTTCGCATGTTTATTGCAAAATGCTAATTTACAACACCTCTCCACAGACAGTTAGCAACATTCTGATGGTAACTTGCTACTCATACTTTTTTCTGGACAATATGCTTGAAACTGAAATGAAAAGTGCAATACAAAAACAAATTTAAATCTTTTTGTTTTTCCTATTTTGTGATGAGGGTAAATCCAGTGGAAACTGTTTACTTTTTAAACTTTGATCTAAACAGAAGGCTCTTGAGACTAAAATCTCATAATCACGTGTAAAATGAATTTAAAAAATGAAGCATTTTTATTGCTTGATTGTTTTATCTACAACAGAAGAAGGGAAGATACCATGAGTACATTAGAGTATAGAGGTTAAATCCCTTCTTCCTGTAAGGAGTCATCATGGTGTGGAAAGCAATGATGGATTATAATGTCCTGCACTTTTGCATAGTGTTTGGTGTTTGCATAAAAATCTACCACTTAGGAAACAAAACTGTATGTCTTTTCAAGCTGAGAGGATGAGCGTTAACAAGCTTTCAGCACAGGAGGGGGTTCATGTACGAGGCCTGTAACGACGTGATTACTCTTTACAAGCTGCGTCTCCTTTCACACAATAAGGCAGGACTCGTAGGTGTGATCCAAATCAGACAGGAGAGACTTTGCCTAACAAAAGCCCCCGACTGCTGCGTCAACGACTGCTGCTATAGATGTCTGCAGACGACTGGGGATGGATAGGAGGCCAAGTCTACCTAAGACTACGGATGCCTAGGTCTGAAATCTATGGGTAAAGTTCTAACATGAACATTAATGAGTCCTAACTGGTCAAAATGTTCATCCATTGCACAAAAGTAGTTCAGAAGCTCCACATCCATGATCCAAGTGGACGAGGACTCTCACTGTGGCGACACAGACTTCCTCCAACACCTCCTGACTTCCTTCTCCGTCTTTGATGTGAACTCTATCAAAGTGTCTCTGAAGAAACTGAGACAGGCAGACTGTCTCCTTCCTCCTCCATGATCTATCCCACTCACCACGAGATAATGGAACAAATATTCTCTGTGAGAGCTTCAACAGATTTCTAGAAACACAGTCGACACAGCAGAGGGAAACTTTGATGTTCCACATTGTGCTACAGGCTGTGCATTCAAAAGCTTTCATGCAGACTTTATCTGGACTGCTGTGTAAACCAGTGGCATCTGCTTTGGTGCCTTTACTCATGTACTGTGTTCTCTTTATGACGGGCTGACGTTGGAGCTAATCTGTCTGATTATCAGCAGTGAAGTACACAGACTGATGCTTATTAGTGGCTGAAAACATGACAAGGAATGGAAATGACTCTTCTAAAATTCCACTTAAATATATAATTGTTGAAAATCAAACATGTTGGGTAAGCATAAATTCATATTAACCCTCTGAGACCCAAACAGCCAATGGCAACCAAAACTGTCTACTGATCTAAAATGTTTAATACCTGTTGATCCATTATCCTTTCAATACATGTAAATAATAGTGGTAAAATACAGTTTATCATCTTTTCATGGTCATCAGATATGATCCATTTGGATATTCAGAGGCTCTGTTGTTATAGTGGAAACACTGTCATCTTCTACAACATTGATTCACCAGTAAAACCCATGTAGTTTGACAAATGACAGTTGATGGGGACACTTAGTTTACACATTGGAAAATATTCGTCTAAAATTCCTCTTTGACATCATAAAGTAAAATAAGTAAGAAATTCTCTTTTATATTTCCTGTTCACTCTTAAATGTTTCTGCCTGTCTTTCCTCACTTTGTTTTTGTATTTTTGCTGTTGTAAACACTGCAATTTTCATAGTGGTATCAATATGGTAAATGGTAAATGGAGTGCACTTATATAGCGCTTTTTTTGCACTGTAATGGTGCCCAAAGCGCTTTACACTGCACACATTCACACACCAGTGTGTGGCTGCTGCCAGGCTCCACTGGGAGCCATTTAGGGTTCAGTGTCTTGCTCAAGGACACGTCGACATGTGGACTGTTGGAGCCAGGATTCGAACCGCCGACCCTTCAGTCATTATAACAGTCAAATCTTATCTTATAAAAGGACATACAAGGTCGATCTCAAAATACAAAATAAACAATATAAATGGCAATTGTTCAGGCATTAAGAATGTTGTGTACACATAAATATTTTTTAAAGAAAGTGTTTTAGTATTTTTGTGTTTTTATTGTAAAAAAAAATTACCATTGCTTTGAAAAAACATCATGCGATGGACACGATTGTTGATCATGTAATATAATGAAACGTGAATATATTGTGATTTGAGAAGATTTCAACAAACATGACTAGAGTGGAACCATGTGATATTTAACACTGAAAAACAACAGAAAAAAATGTATAATGAACAGTAATAATGACTACATAAATTGTGATATATAGTATACTTTTAATTTTGTAGCATTTAACCTTTTTCTAACTTAAAAAAAAAAAAGATGTCAGACAGAAAAGAGGTCATGTTGGGCTGAATGTGGCTCCTGAACTAAAATGAGTTTGACAGCCCTGGTCCAGATGATGCCTGGTTGTGTGTGTGATCTGAAAGCAGTGTTTGCTTTTGAGTACAGGTAAAATAGTTTTGAGGCAATTGTCTACTTTCGCAAGAAGAGTGAGAGTTTTTGTGAATGTAGTTTGAATTCTGGGTTTTGTGCTTCCAGTTTTGAGAAAAGGGGTGCAGCTTTGGAAAAAATGTGTATTAGTGATTGTGAAAAAGTGTAAGTTTGGTTAAAACTGTCCAGGGCTCTGTCAGGGTAAACAGAATGCAGCTGCTGCCCCCTAGAGGCTGTTGATGTGAACCAAACCAAAGAAACATGCTTTCAGTTATTACAATTGTAAATATTTTCTATTATTATTTTCGCTTTGCTGAGTGTAGATTCTGTTGTTTTATTTTCAGCCTCCAGTTAGACTTAAGAGTATTTCTTGTAATTTTTAAGTATTTAGAAAATTGTAGACCTGGATTTTTTATGGACTTCAGTGAAGAAAAACCAAACCCAACGAACATAAAAATACATGCAATGTTAACATCAGGCTTCAGTCATCACAAAACATGTGCATTTATTGTACTTTACTTATAAAAACACATCTTGTAACACATAACTTGTAGTCCCTTAAACCCAGGACTAGAACTTGGTGTTTGTCCACAAGTTCATCTCATGTACTCATTGCATAGACTTGAGCTTCCAGTCAGGTTTAATAAAGACCTGAGGAGTCAGAGCTGTTATCCAGTAACATTTTCCTAATAGTTCAGGTTGTTATTAGATGGAGATATGTTTTCATATATTTTCATATAATTATTCAGAACTGCAAAATAAAGGGCATCTATGTTCCTCTTTATTGTAAATATTCTGATAACTTCTATTGTGTTACTGAACTAATAAGGTGGAAGCATCTAAGCTCATAGATCCTTGAGTTATTGATACTAAATAGGCAAACCCTCTAACTTCTATAAGACACGGTCAATTTTTAAAATATTTATTTATTTGTTTTGTTTTAACCAGACGTTCTTGACATAATCCATGATTATAATGTCCTAACATATAATAGAATATATTGTTAAAATTAAGAAAATGAAACAATTACATTCAGTGATCATTGTCGGAGTGAAAAGGTAAAGTTGAAGACAGTTAAATACTGTAAAGCATTAAAGTTTGAGAAAGTGGTAGAAGCTGAAAAATTTTAAAGTAGAAAGTAGAAAAATCAAAGTTAGAAGTTAATTACAAGATGAACTCAGCTGAAGTTGAAAACATTTAAAATGAAAAAGTTTAAGATGAAGCTGAGATAGTTTCAAGTAAGAAATCATATTTAAGTGGAAACAAAGTTAAATCAGAAGGTGAATCAGATTACAGTTTTTCTCAGTTGCTTAAACACTAAACTCCATTATCTGAACCATATTCTCAGTGGACTAAATGCAGTTTTCGAATCAAACACTCTTTTGGCCAGACCTTAAACACTGTTCAGGTACTTAAGACACAGTTTGCAAAACTCATCCACTCTTTTTTGGTAAACTTTAAACACATTCTTAGTCACTGAACACATTTAACAGTGATACACTTGTGTTGCAAAACTGTAAACACTGGCAGCAAAATTTGAACACAACTCAAACACAGCTGTCATCTTTTACACACAACCACTCAAAACTGAACACACTTTTTTCACACCAACTGCACATTTTATGAGCCAGTTCAGAGTGCACCGAACACCAACAATGGATGGAAACAACCCGAGGCAGAGGATTCTGTCTGTGTTGTGGTTTGGGACAATGTCCAGATACAGGAGTGGTTCAATATCAGCAAGAGTTTCATAAATGTTTGCCTTCCACTATTCAGCCCCTTCCTGAACCCAATAGGAGAATGTTTCTCTGCATGGCAGTGGAAGGTCTATGACCCACACCCATATACCAGGGAAAATCCTTTAGAAGCAGTGGAGATGGTCTGTGGTGATGTTAGTGTGGAGTGTTGTTAAGGCTGGATCTGACACACCAGAGGGTTTTCCCTCATTACCTGGAAATGGACAATAATAGTCCTTTGGAGGAATGCTGCACAAAGACATGACGCTGAGGCAGAATGAATCTATCATCACTTTGATTTGAAGATGTATAAGATTTTTGAGTGTTTCTTTTACAGTTTTCTTTGGTCTTAAGAAATGGTAAATGTATTGACAATATGTAATAAAGATTATGTTGTGCATGCACTGGATGCAGTGATTTCCATTTTGCTGTGTAGTCTGTAATGACTGCTCTGTAGTGTCTACATATTGCCTGGTTGCGTGTGTGATCTGAAAGCAGTGTTTGCTTTTGAGTGCAGGTAAACCAGTTTTGAGGTAATTGTTTGCTTTTGCAAGAAGAGTGAGAGATTTTGTGAATGTTATTTGACTTCTGGGTTTTGCCTTTACAGTTTTGAGGGTGCAGCTTTGGAAAAATGTGTCTTAGAGATTGTATAAAACTAAAGCAGCAAAAATTGTAAAATGTTAGCGTTAAATGTCTTAATTTGTAAAAATGTGAATAAAAAATACTGACTGCATGTTCTCAGGTGCTTGTATGTGATCTGCGACAGCTGAAGTGTACTGTACCTGATCTGCTGTTGAATTGTGGCTGAATTTATCTAAAATGGCACATATTGTTAAAATGAAGAGATGCCAAAGAAGCTGAAATAGCTTAATACAGAGATCATTGTCAAAGTGGAAATATAAAGTTGAAGGACTTGAAATAGTTAAAAGTTTTTCAAAGTGAAAATGTTAAAGAAGCTTAACAATAATACAAAGTGTGCAAGAGTACTTAATAATAAAAAACTAATGTATGATTAGAGGGATTTTATGGTTTATACATACACTGTTCCACCAAAACCCAGTCACACACACTACATTTCATTCGACCCTTAGCTTTAACACATTGACCATAGCATCATTTATGCTACGGAATGTTTATACAATGGCACATTTATCGCTGTTCAGAGATGCATTAAGTTTAGTAATCACGTTATCCACCTTTTTTTCCCACTCATCACTCTAGACTCATCAGACTACATGACCTTTTCCACTGAAACACAGTCCAATCTTTACACTCTCTATGAAACTGAAGGGTCTTTAAGAAATGAGAAACTACTCACTGCATCAGTCAAAGGGTTGAACAACCTGTTTACAGTTGTAAGACATTAATCACTGCAGTAATTATCCTATGGAAGGATCTGAACCATTTGCTCAGTTAAATCCAGGTGGAGACTGAGGAATGAATGCATACAATCCCAAACCGTACTTTTAAAGTCTGTTATTTCAGGGTTGAGGAACAACTGAATATATATCATCATCCATTTGTTACAGATATGTCACTCATAGACAACATACTGTATATATCAGGTGAAGACGGTATAGGTCCTTTCAGCAGTCGTTCTATTTCTTCCAATTCAACAGAAGCAAAATGATCTGATTTTGTGATTTGCTGAATTATATTGTTTCTTGTGTGAATCCTTCATTAAGTTCTGAAAGCTGTTTGTGCATGTTTTAGTTAGATTTGTGGATGATTTTAGCTTACAAATTCACCTGTATATTTAGTTAAACTGTTACCACAGATTAAACCAGAGACAGAATAGACTTTAGTCTGTGCAGAAAATAGCAGGAATCTAACCAGGAATTATCTCTGATCAGATAACTATAGTCTTCAAAAGGAAAGGTCACAGTTCCCACAGACTGTAAAACATTAAAGAAATACAAAAAGCTACCAGCAGGGGTCAGAGTCCATAAGATAATCAATGGTGGACATAAAGAAAATGTTTCCACTAAACCTTGTTTACAGTGAGTTAATTCAGACCAAAAACATAGCATTTTAACTGTAACTGTTCTCCTGTTGCTGTCATATCTTGGCATAATATCATCACTCTGCTTTACCCCATTTTCCAATCGAAGATGGAGACATGAATTAATGCTTTTTTAAAATCACTGTCCTTTTATAAAATCCAAGAACATAGGCCTGGAGAGGCATATTTTATTTCATTTGTTCATATACTTAAGGAAACAATATACAAAGCAATGCTGTGGTCAACTTTACTGAATGTGTGATGCAGTTCAGTTATAGACTCAATAGAGAGTGTAGTGGGGAAAAAAAAAAGACAGGCCTTTGCAGCTTAGGACCCTGCTCTTCAACAGGTGGGAAATAAAAAGAAAGATGAAACGTGCTAGAAAGGAAACAAGCCCTGAAGCATGACGTGCTTGTTGATTTGATTTTCTTGTGTTGGTCAAACAGAGGAGGAGAAAAGCAGCGAAACAAAGCGGTGAGACTTAAGACTTTCAACAAGGCACTAGCAAATGAACCAAACCTAACACTCCAATAAAATAACCAGGGCTCACTTTAGTTTAACATGTTTATTACAATACATACATTTCACATTTGACCTTGTGACCTCTCGTTGCCCTGCTCTGACTTGTAGAGGTGCTCTGCCCAAACCTGCCACATAAATAAAAGTGTGGATATCATATTGTGACTGACTAAAACCATTTGGAAAAGCTTCACTTTTTTTTTTTTTTACCATGTGTCTTCTTTCTAAAACTCCACGGTTGTTTTGCGACTGTACAAAGGAATGAACCCAGTGGTACCACCTCAGCGTGAAGTACAGCTCATTACACAAATTTGGAAAAAAAAAAAAAAAGAGAAAAAAAAACCCCTAAAAGAATCAGAAACTATGAGGCGGTTGTGAGGTGTTGGATGCTGTGTCGGGAGCCGACGTGGCGTGGCAGGGCAGGGCCGAGGCCAGGGGAGGGTTAAAGTGGGAATGGTCCAAAGCTTCACGCCATCACATCTCTTTCATTTTTTTTCCTTTTAGTTTTTTGTTTAGTTTTTTTGTTGTTGGTTTTTTTTTTGTTTTTTTTTGTTTTTTTTGTTTTTTTTAAATCACTCACTCCAGCACACCACCAGGCACTGTATTTTTTTCAGACTGGGAAATGCAGGGCCACCAGAAGCTGCAAACAGACCACTGAACCAGTTGTGAGAGGTGGCGGCGGACCTGATGGGAAAGGAGGATGTTTCTTGTGCCTGAGTACATGTTAGGGTTCTGAATTTAGACACCAGCTTACCAGTATATGAGGAGAGAACGACATTGACACCAGTGTGTTATACTGTTTTTTTTGTGAAGAAATGGCTTAAAACATCCTCCTCCGCTAACATGCAGGTCACAACACGTGCCCACTGGTTCAATGATCTACTGACAAAATGAAGCTGTAACTGCAGACAAGTTAACATGAAGGAGAGGCTAGCTAATGAATGTAGCCGCCTAGGCGTCGATTAGTTTGGATGTCAAAAGCTTTGATAGGCATGGCTTTCCATGGCTTCAATCTACAAAACATATTTACAACATAGATAATAACATCTACAAGAAATCTACATTTTTTTCTGCCATAGGTTTTTACAAAACCGAGTCTTGTAAATCACCCCCCACCCCCTCGACAAGACGGCCCACCAACAGCTCTTTGTTTCTCCCTCTTGGCTTTTCCTAGCCCGACGGTCCAACCAGCCCAACCCAACTGCAGCTCCTGTGTGTTTAAGAACGGGCTCAGGAGGAACTGCTCTTCCTCCATGCTTCCACCTATGTGCAATGGGTTTTTTCCGCTTTCTCACCCCTCCCCCACACCCCGATGCTCACTTCAACTCGCAACCAGAAGTTCTCAGACCATGAATGAATTCTGATTCTTCAACTTTTCAAGTTCTTTGATTTGCTGCCTCAGAAACAGTATCCTGTGGGGGGCAGAGAGTGGAGAACAGGAGTTAGTCTGGCTCTGAATGGTACACATGTTCACCTTTATTTCAATAGGTGTCTGTTTCTCAGTTACAAACACAAGCTTACCTCTGCTCGCGCAATGTTGCTTGTATTTCACAGACTCTGACGAGGGATCTGAGGTTTTTGAGCTCGGTGCAGTTCTCAGACATGCAGATGCTCCCCATGGTGTGAGCTTCTTCACGTAGCCTTGATGCCTTTAAGAACAAGTACAGATGATTAAAGTTCATCCTTACTGTGCAACTACATTCTACCACAACTATAGCACACTGCCCTTTAGAACAAGAAGAAAAAAAAATATCATTGCTTGATGCAGTGCATGGGACAGCAGCAGTGACTGGACAAAAACAATTTGGACTTAAAATTCAAAGGACGCTTTTCATCATCATTGATGATGAACAATTTCAATGTACGTCCACTAAAGAAAAACACAATTTCTCACAACTTTAAAATAAAGCACTACTTTCACACAATGACCTGGGAACCATACTCACAACTGATTTGCTACAATCAACAGGTTACAGATAAAATTTTTGTTGAGCAAGACACATTTCCAGAGAAAACAAATACAATTGTAAGTTGATACATTACCCAGCCCTATTTGGAGATGTGACCCTGAACATGTTTGGTAATTCAATATCAAAAATACATACATGCACATATTGTGATGGCTCAGGTTGTCCAGAAAAAGGACACAATTTATGCACACAGGGGTACGGCTGTTAGCATTATTATAAGATTAAGGTAAATGCATGAAATTATATCATAGTCATTATAAAGATGGTTATCATACTGTTATGACCTTAGTGGAGAAACACGGATGGTACAGACCTGTTTCTCTGCATGTTCAGCAGGCCATCCCTGGACATGTTTGATAAGATTCTCATTAAAGTGAGCAGCAAGGGTGGGTGTGAAGGAGCATGGTGGCCGGGTTGCTGAGGCGGAGGGAGGTGCAGAGGCGGAGTTGGAGGTGTTGTTGCTGCTGGAGGAGACATGGTTGGGACCCGGTGAAGGACTCCTCTGACTACTGCAATAAATACAGTTCACACAAGGACAGAAACGTTGCAGATGTCAAGTACATGAAAAGACACTGTAACAAGCAATAGACAAGCATCGACATGAGGCCAACATCATTCTTCTACAGCTCATCTTGTAGCCAATCACTGCAGAGATAGAGCCACTGAAATATCTGATCAAAAGGTCTGAGTGGAGCTGGTCAGCATTATCAAGGTGTGTGCATCTCCAAAGGAAACTGTGACAGTACCCTGTTAAGTCTAGTACGTACATGGGATCTGTCTAGTGACATTAGTACCGACAGCACTCCAACACATCTTGTCCACAGTGACCTAGTAAGGAAGCACGTGGAGGAAATGGCCAAAACACTTTGAGTGGCATTTAGAGATGCACCGAATGGTCTATTCTACGTAACTGATAATGAATATTTATGTAACAATTGCATGACAACTGTTGTGTGCAAACCCTCTTCCAAATTTGACACAACCAGCATCACCCCTTAAGTGCATAAATTAAACAGAACTTGGAAGAACACTAGAACAAATACAGTACATATACATATCTCCTCCTGAACCTCCCTTCCCTCTGTCCAAATCTCAAGACTAAATATAAACATAAATGGTCTGACATTTCATACTGTTATGGAAAAGTCCATGTTGTTCCTGTGTCACTGTAGTAGAGCCATAGAGCCAGGTGGAATCTTAACAGTTTTCTGTAACTAAATCTGTCAATCAGATATTTAACTCATCACCTCTTGGAAAACAACTGTGACCAGCCATTTACACACAACCCTGTGATGGAGGATCACATGACACATATTATCTACATATGCAAGTGCAAACGGAGCCAAGAGGAGGAGCACAAATCTCCCTCCCTCTGAGACCACTTCAGTTATGATATGCTGAAAGGAAATTACAGAATTTTTGCCCAATGACAAAGGTAAAAAGTATTCAAGAAGCTTAATTGGCTCTTTATTTAATGGAAGCCATAAAATAATTTCTAAGTATTTTTCAGCATCATTCAGTGTTTATTTCACAAGGTCAGTGAACAAAAATGAATGCTGATATGTTTTTCAGAGAGGATGCTGTGCGACAATATTCCTCACGCTCTTATTTGAAATAAGTGAACTTATGTAGATCTACTGTGCATAGAGCACATTAGATCTACTTAAGCAAACCAAGACCACACAGACATAATACTGCTAAAATAAATCTTCATTTAAGGTATTAAAAAAACAGAATGGCAATATATCTTGCCACTCTCCTCTCAAACCACTATTGGCTGAAAAATCCTAATCAGTCAACCACTAAAATTTATAGTAGACCTATTACAAAAAGAGACAGACCTGTACTTCAGATATGGAGGTTAATTACTGCTAGATGTAGATCTGATCTCTTTATTAATAAGCACTACAGAAACTTTCCATTATTATTATTATTATTATTATTGATATAGATATTTTTAAATTAATTAACTAATTTTTTAATACACATTTGGATTAAGTTAGTTCCCTAAAGCTACTGAACTCAGGGAAGCCTTTCACATTGACCTGGCTAAAAGTCCTGTAATATCACTGCTTCTCTCTTGACAGCTCCCCTTCCCTCAGCTGTTGAGATGAAGATACACAAACACACAGAGGGATGGGAACACCTCAGCCAGCTACTCTAATGTTAACTATATCCATTTTCTTTTCAGCTGCAGTAATGTTCTTCATTGATCCAACTGTCTCCCTCTGGAAAAAAAATATTTAGTAAATAGATAATTGACTTCAAGAATCCTAAAACATGAATGAATGACCAGTAACTATTCCATTAATGCCCACTAGATGGTGCAACAACATTACACTATACTGGCCAATAAGCTCTGTGTACCAGCTCCAACAGTGATCAGCAAGTCAGTTTCCAGTTAACTTCCTGCTCCAGTCACAACAGCGGGGAAATGGACGGACAGAAAAACTTGAACACTTCAACTGTCAGAAAAAGGAGTAAATCTAATATGAGGGATATTTTTAAGTACCGGAGAACGGTGGGTGGCTCTAATAAAGATTGCTGTGTGCCACTTTGCGCCAGATCGAGTCACTATAATAGCGAAATAAGCTTCCATCACATTCCTTCGAGCGCAGTGGATACACAAAATATGTAGGATGGGGTTTGTTGTTACTCAGCACACAAGGGTATATAGCAGACATTTTGGCAAGATCAAATCCATAGTACTGCTAAGGGTAGACAGGTTTTAGCTACAAACACTGTACCATCATTGTTTGAATGGAACAACTACGCCAGAAGGAAGGGGACTCCCTAAACCAAATGACACCGAATGACAGTAGCTGTTCTGGTATGGCACAATAACTGCTCCCTTCGGTTTATACTTCTGTCATTCGATTAAGAAACGTGTACATGTTTTGTGTACAGCATTAAAACCAAATGACACTCATTTGGGGTGAAATTATACTGGAATAAAGCAGAATGACAATGAAGTTGGGGTGAAGAACACACCCCTACCCCCTCCCATCCCTGGCTTGCAGAAGTGCCTGTAAATTTGATCCAAATTGGGTACATGTTTGTAAACCGAATGACAAAAGTATAATCTGAAGGACAAGTTAGGGGTTATTGTACCATACCAGAACGACTACTATCGTTCATCATTCGGTTTAGTAAGTCCAGCAGCAAGACAGGTGTTTGGGAGCGCTGGACTGAACCTGCCCCAGTGAAGACTGAGGAGGAGATTGCCGAAGTTATGGTCCCAATGGTGTGGACCACGACTACGAAGTCTGTCGCACGGTGTGTGTGTTGACCGGGAACAGTATGAAAACATGCAGGAAGAAATCGAGATGCTGAGACAGAACGTTTTGCTATTATAGCGACTCGATCCGGTGCAAAGTGGCACACAGCAATGTTCATTCAAGCCACCCACCGTTCTCTGGAACTTAAAAGTATCCTTCATATTATAGATTACAGATCCCTCATCACATATTAGATTTATTCCTTTTTGTGACAGTTGAAGTGCTCGAGTTTTTCTGTCCGTCCATTTCCCCACTATTGTGACTGGAGCAGGAAGTTAACCGGAAACTGACTTGCTGATCACTGTCGAGATCAAAATTACGTCAGAGCTGGTGCACAGAGACTATTGTGTGGTTTAAACAAACTGTAGATATACAAATTGTTAGCCTCATAGCATAATTGCCCAAGTCATATTTTTGGCAAAATTGATATATCTGTGCAATTTAACTCTCTGAACACTGCTGCTTCATTTTACACAGATATCACAATGTGGTTAAAAAATATGGCTGGGCAATTATGCTATGAGACTAACAAAATGCAAACATGTACAGGTTACTATATATATTATATAAATACGTATATACACACCATGATATTCAAGGCAGCCTGCCATCATTCTGCAGAGTCTGTACCTACCCTTGACGCTGGAGGGTGCGTGGGGAGGCAGTGGTGGCATCATAATTGTGCTGTTTTTCACTGGAAAGGGGCTGCTGGGAAGTGGGCTGAGGGTGAGATGCCTGTTTCACTGCTGGTGTACTCGCCTAGGTAAAAAAACAAACAAACAAAAAAATCCAAAACAAGCAGATTTGTCCAGAGGTTCTTTCATTCATCCACACAAGCATCAGTTACATATGCTCCCCATTAACATATCTAATTTCACTCAAGTTACTAAAATGACTGTTTGGGAGTTTCCCTATTCAGTGTTCTACAATACAATGTAATACTGATCTTCATATGAAACACATGACCATTTGCACCCAATTTACATTTAGTAGAATTCATTAACTATAAGAACCAATGTCATATTACACTGCAGTGTGCTCAAGTACATGACCTTCAGACACATAATATCATCAGTGTAGCGCAGTAGAATTCACTGCCAGAAGTTTCATCTCCATAAGGTATCACAAGGATTTGCAGTTTTAACACTGGCCACAGGGTTTTCTCTGCCAGTGTAAGAATTAGGCCCAGCACCGAGGCCACTCCAGACTTAAAAATTACTTTTCCAAGATGGAATGGTTAGTAAAACAAAATTTTCTAGTGGAAAGACTGCCAAATCCCATTACATATGACCTCAAAGCTTTCCATGTGTTTAGAAACAACACTAGAACTAGTGCTGCCGCGATTAGTCGACGTAGTCGACGTAATCGACCATTAAAATTAGTCGACGACAATTTTTTTAGTCGAC
>JAPQRQ010000014.1:9881268-9909748 GCA_037367365.1 Apogon talboti | reverse complement strand
TGCTCCAAGTGTCCTGTGTTTATTCGAATTATATCATTGTGAAAATGACAATAAAATACAAATGGAAAAAAAAAAAAAGTTAATGATAATTGGTTCTTAATTTCAATATAAATTGTCAGGTTGGAAGGAGTGGAACTGAGTAGATTAACATTACTTTCTTTGCAGGTTGGACATTTCCCATTAAACACAATACACCCAACAAGTTTATGGTAACACAACTTAAGAACTACCATATCAAATTTAATACCTTTTAAAGACTTTTGTAAGGTATTAAATGCAGACTTGTAAATTCAAGACTTTTAAGACTTTTTAAGATTCCAAGGGAACCCTGTTCATTAATTTTGCCTAATTTGTGGCCTAGTAGGTTAACACAGAATTACAAGTGTTTTTACACTCACACATCTCTTATGCATCTCTATAACTCAGTCACTGTAAGTTGGCTTGTATAAATAGAGTAGTATCTCAGATAGTTCTTTCATTTCTGAAGTCATCATTTCAGCAGTTATTTCTTCAGCAGCAGCAAAACACATTACACAAACCCTACAGATTGGATTAAAACCAAACAGTTTAATTTACAAATGCTGAACTATTGTTATGAACAAAGTGAAATAAACTCATTAGCCCAGCCACAAACCCACCTCATATTTCAAATTAAGACTGTGATACATTTTCATAAAAAAGTGGAAGTTTTTCAAAATTTCGAAACCCAAAAGGTTGCAGCTATTTGCAAATCAATGGGTGCATTTCTAACAAACAAAATCCAATACACTGTAGGAAGTCAAAATGGAGTCAATCAATAAATTGCACAGGATTCAATCCAGCTGGTCTAAGACATTACAGTCACTATATTACTTGTGGTACACATTCAGTGTTGTTCACAGCCCATGAGCATGCATCATTCAGCCAGTTGTAGTCTGTCTTATCATACGCAGTTCTTCAGTGCTCATCAGCCAAAGGTCAGCTCAACAACAGTCTATACATTGACTACGCAATAACAGTAAACAAAAAGCTTTCGAGCAGTTATGTATAAATACACAAACAGTGATAGAAAGTATTCATTCCTTTTATGAAGTCAAACAAAAGAAGAAGAAATACTAGACATGCAGATATGTATACAGAGCATGTGAGGATCATATGTACAATGACATCCAGGATCACACTTACTAGACCCAAAGCTGGGGGCTGCCGTCGCCTGCATCGCCTCCCTTCTGTAGTCCCTGTCTTTGGGGAAACTGTTGACAACTGCAGTCTTTGTTGCCTCTTTTTGTCTGTGTTCTCTGTCAAGCACAAATCAAAACATGTATGCAGTGCAATGAGCCATTTAGTTGACTTTTATATCACATTTAATGATTTTTTAAATCATAGAGCAGAGTGGTTATGGAGATTATTGCTACCTTTCAAGCCACTCTTTGGGCTTCTCCCACTGGGACACCTCTGTCCTACAATTGTAATAGTATTTCTTTCCGGACGAGCTGATGTGCTCTGACCAGTCGTCACCAGGTTCGTAAGGCTGGGGAGAGGAGCAAATGTTTACGAACACAAGGCCACCAGACACAAAGCAACTGTGTGAGTGAGTGTGTATGTGTGTGCAGAGAGAGGGTCTGATGCAAGAGCTTGCAATGCCATTTGAAATGTACAATAGGTACTGGTAGAGAGGGTAGATACCCATATCAAGACTGTTTTTAGAGAAGATTTTTAAGTAGGAGGAAAGGATTATTTTAGAGACAGCTGAAGATTACTAAGATACAGCTGGCTAAGAGGAACTATTGTAGTGTGATGTGTTCTGCAGTGCAGTGTTTTCACTACTTAAAACTCAACTTTCATTGTAGTGATGTAAAGCAATGTTCAGCTTTACTCTTTTCATCAAGATGCTATTACAGTCCCAAATATCAAAACAGTACACTACTGGATACTAGGGAATGATAAAGAATTGACATACTGCACTAAAAATGTGATATTTAGTTATTTTTCCTTCACAATGGTGAGGAGGAGGAAGAGGCAATACTCACTGTGTCTGAGGTCTTGCTGGGGTTAGAATGCGAATTGGAACTATGAAGGGAACTGTGGTTGTGAGAATTTTCTGGTGGAGAATAACTGGTCCCTGTAACACAACAAAAGAGACACAGATACCATCAGTGAGAATCAATAGCAGTCATAGATCAAGATTATAGACACAGTACAAGTGCAACCTTGAAAACAGCTGCGTTCACTTTTGCCTCCAAGGGATTAAAGCAAAAAAGTACCTTAAGAAAGGTGTAGATTTTCCTTAAGTTTTAGACATACAAGTACTGACACTGTTCCTTCAGCAGTGAGGAAAAAAAAATACAAAGCAACAGCAATGCACCACAACAAACTGCACCACATTACTACTACAACAGCCTGAGTTAATTATTTTTCCATCTTAAACATCTTGACAAGTAGGGATGCAACAATCCTGAAGTTATGGGCTATTGCTAATATGCCAATGCTGATGCATGTTTTTCCAGTTTGTTTCCTCGTGTTGCTTATTTTGTTCCTAACCTATAACACACTAAATTCACTTTTTTACATCACACACGCATGAAATGTGGGCCCCGGAGATTCAGTCAGGACACCTACTTGGTAGTAGAGTTGTGGAATTTCCTTAAGATGCACTGCGATGCAGCCTTCTGCAGTGTTGCAGTAAATCAATAACCAAGAGTATGCAGCCTACATTAAAAGTATACTATACCAACACTTTACTTTATTAAAAAAAAGTAAAAAAAAAATCCTCTATAATTATTTTATTGCAGTTTTTTTCATGCGTGTACATTCTTTCCACCACACACACAGGGTATTCAATTTGAGGAGGGCACAAGGGTTAATTATCAGGTTGTTTGTTTGATAAGTATGACTTGTAAGTAAATAAGATTGTATAAAATGGTAACCACTTGGTAAACCAAGTGGCTTATGGACACGTTGCCACTTGACATCACGCGCACGTGATTTCTTTTGCTCCATCTCCAAATGGAGGGCAAAAAGACTGCTCCTCTGGCATCCTGCATTGGCTTTAGCTGTGAAGTTGTCAAAAGACCACGCAAAATTCAAATACAGCCGTGACATATTAACAACTGAAAAATCTATCAATATGGTTAATACTTGTAGCGCTGTAGGATGAACTAACAGATGATAGAAGGACAGCAATGTTAAATTTCACAGGGATACCCTAAAAACGAATGACACACGGTGTGAACACACGGTGGTTATGCGTTCACTGGAGTGGTCCATTATCTGTCCCACATGTCCTGACACACAGAAGTTTTGTCTACCTAGTGCCTTATATTCTTTCATTGCCTCTGCTGTGTAAACCCCTGGCGTGTTGATGAGGTAGTTATAGATGCCCCCATACTGAACTGGAGGACATTTCTGCGGCTTGTCAAATCACAGTTCGTCAGCTACTTGAAACAGGTCTGGAAGCTTTTTACTAAATACTGTTACCTTTGTGTTGTACCTTTTGCGATCATCAGCACAAAGGTGATCTAAACTAGTCATACGCATCTCTTTGATTTTCCTTTTTGAGCAGATGTTTCTTGAACGACAACGGCAGTGGTTGCTTAGCTATGTTTTGCTATTAGCTGGAGCAGTACTTTTGCCCTCCAGCATACTGTGCATGTGCGGGATTACCGGACATAAACAATAACATGCAACATGTCCATAGCATTAATTACTCATTCACACCATATTTTGTTCTGCTGTTGCATCTGCCACAAGAGGAGCGGCATGCAGAGGAGCTCAACACATTTACAGCCCCACTTCTTTGAGAACAACATGTGGAGTGTGTTGAATTTAGATCCAGAATCATCTCTGTGCAAGCATCCCACAGTCAAAATGATATGCGGTATCAACACAGAAATCGTCAGTGTGCATGTATGGCCCTCACATTTCTTGCACATCACAGTGAAGGAAGATAGTTCAAAATGGCTGCACTTGACAAAATCTTAGAGAAGGGAGATATTTTATATACAGGAAAAATACTGCAGCATCAGATGGAGGGAAGATTTCAAAATTATTTCCCCGACATGGATGAAGTACCAAGTTGTATTTAGACAGGCAGTCATGCAAAGTAAATGCACCTGCACAATACAAGATTTTCTGCCAAGTCTGTCACAGACACTTCAGTGTCTGTCAACACGTCAGCCATGCATTGTTAATTGTATCCCCAGAGGTCATTGCTATTTTCTTAGACACTTCCGGCCGTTATGGATTTTTTGACTTGCATTCAAGAACCACAAGTGGCTTGCCACATTCTACTGGTGATGGAACTGCTGTGATGTTAACTTTCACATTGCTGAATGACATGATCAGTGTATCAAATTAAATTTTATTTATATAGTGCCAAATCATAACAGAAGGTATCTCATGACACTTTACATACAGAGCTGGTCTAAACCAGACTCTCAAGCCAATTTACAGAAACCCAACAGAATCCTCCAGGAGCAAGTGAGGAAAACTTCCTTTTAACAGGCAGAAACCTCGAGCAGATCCCGGCTCCTGGTGAATGTCGTCTGCCTTGACCAGTTGGGGTTAAAGAGAGGGTAAAGCGAGAGAAAGAGAGAGGGAACGAAAGATTGGAAAGGGGGGAGAGGGTGGGAAATAGGGGTAGACACATGGATGCACAACAAACTGAACGACAACCCAGCCGTTCAGTTTGGGCTTCAATGGTTCAATGGACTGCACTTATATAGCGCTTTTCTGCACTGTAATGGCGCCCAAAGTGCTTTACATGGCCTCGCATTCACCCATTCACACACACACACACACACACACACACACACACACACACACAAGTGGGCAGCTGCTGCCATGCAAGGGGCTGCCAGGCTCCACTGGGAGCAATTTAGGGTTCAGTGTCTTGCTCAAGGACACTTCGACATGTGGACAGTTGAAGCCAAGATTCAAACCGCTGACCCTTTGGTCATTGGACAACCTGCTCTACCAACTGAGCCACAGCCACCCCAAGCAGACAAGTAGATAAAATTGACCCTGTGAATCCAACAAAAGATATTACTGCCAAGTTGTCAAAAGTAAATAAACAATGGTGAATAAAACAAATGTGGAAGGCAACGGTGGAAGCATCCACAGCTTCAGATGTTAGACAGAAGCAAAAATCGTGTATTTCGTCAAGATATGCATTTGACCCACAGTTAAGACAAAAACAAATTGTCCTGAGAAGGTACCAACAAGACCCACAAGTAAGACTGAAACATAAACTGTTCTGAACAAATACCAACAAGACCCACGGTTCAGACAGAAACATCAACAAACTGTTTTGAAAAGGTACCAGCAAGACCCACAATTGAGACAGAAACAACCTGTTCTGAAAAGGTACGAAGAAGACCGAGAGTTCAGACAGAAACAGAAACAAACTGTTCTGAAAAGATATCAAAACCCACAGTTCAGACAGAAACAGAAACAAACTGTTCTGAAAACATACCAACAAGTCCCAGAGTTGAGATCATATCATAGGGACACGTTGCCACGTGACAGCAATGTTACATTTCACAGGGATATCCTAAAACAAATGACACCACTGAGGAATGACAGTAGTGGTCTGATACGTGTACGCCGAATAACTGATGACAGTAGTTGTTCTGGTAGGTAAAATAACCTCTCCCTCCGGTTTATACTTCTGTCATTCGGTATACACACACACACATTACCTACCAGAACGATGTAGAGCCCTGCACGAACTGCATATTTCTGTCCGAGCCAGACACAATTGCGTCTGAACCCAGCAAGAACCCAACTGGCACTTCAATGTTTGTGTCCAAACCTGACCCAAACCCGATCAGTTTACAGTATCTCACAAAAGTGAGTACAACCCCTCACATTTCTGCAGATATTTAATTATATCTTCTCATGGGACAACACTGAAGAAATGACACTTTGACACAATGAAAAGTAGTCAGTGTACAGCTTATATAAGAGTGTAAATGTATTGTTCCCTCAAAATAACTCAAAATACAGCCATTAATGTCTAAATGGCTGTAGATCCAGTTGTTCCCATATATAGATTGTCATTAAATTCACTTGTTTACACACTTGTGGTATGTGAACATTATTACATAACAACTTGTGCAACACACACATAAAGATGACGTGACCTAGCCTGAACAGCACTCCTAAATTTTGGTTCAAACCCCGCCTGAGCCGTCGGGTCCCTTCGGGCTCGGTTCAGGTTACAGTCCTCTATTCTGCGGACTGTCAACCCACAGTTCGTCAGCTATTTGAAATGGGTCTGGAAGATTTCCACTAAATACAGTTAGCTTTGGGTTGTACCCCAAAGGTGATCTAAACTAGTCACACGTATCTCTTTGATTTCCCTTTTTGAGCAGATATTCCTAAGACGGCAGTGGTTGTTTTGCTATGTTGTGCTTTTGCCCTCCATCGTACTGCACATGTGTGGGATTACCGGACATAAACAATAACATGCCACGTGTCCATACAACAATGTAAGAAACTACAACAAAAGCATGGTAGCATTGTGTCATTTAAAATTCATCACAAACTGCAGTGTGCATTGAAAATAAAAATAAAATACATGCAGTTCCTAATGCACCACCAGTTAACTGCACAACCTGATGCCCAAATCAGCCTGTGATCAGCACTGTCATGCAAACTGCGATTTCAGCATTCTGTGAAAGAATTCAACATGGACCCACCCGTGTCTGCACAGTGTGCCATAGATGTCTATTCCCTGACCAAGTTAAGCTGTGCGACACAACAAAATATGTCAAAAAACCCCCACACATTTTAGCAGCTTTCTTGACAAGGATGTGTGTTCACATTTGTGACACTGAATGCTCAACACCATGCACATTTCAAGCAGATAGAACACAAGAATGGATTTGCCACAGTTGTCATTCCCATGTGAAGAGGGGATGCATACCATGTATTGCTTAAGCAAATAAGGTGGAACTAGTGCCCAAACCTCCAGAACGACAAGATTTGAATGCACTGGAAAGACAACTGATTGCTAATATCCTGCCATTTGCAAAAATAATTGCACTGCCCAATGGTCAGCAAAGAGCACTATAAGGTGGTGGTGTGTGTGCCATCAGAGATGGAGGCAACTGTAGCCACTTTTACACAGAGATCCCAGAAAAAAGGTGAGATGATGATCCCACCTTTTTGCCACCACTGACCGATTCACACAGCCAAGCCAAAGGAGCAACAGAGGTGAGACAGACTGGACTTTTACACAGCGGACCTACTATCCGGAATCAAAGGAGCAGTGACGCCGCACAGCGTATAGTGGGACGCATAGCTTCCATGTGGGGAATATCCTGAGCATAGCGGTGTTGGCCTGTCCTTCAACCATTCCACAAATGTTAGCATGGATAGAGTCCTCCGCCTCACAGATCTCAGCGTCTCCCCAGTTCAATATCTTTCTGGTCACGTTGATATGTTTGTTTACTGTACATGGCTCGCATTCTTTTTAAATCCCCCTGGCACAGGGATCCCACACATGATACTTGATCTAAACGTCACACCTTGGTTGTGGAATGAGAGGTGTTCCTTTTACACAACGTTCCGGAATCATGATTCCACCTTTATCATGGCTCTGTTACTACTGCCAGAGGTGGGACCAAATGATCCCACCATTTCGTTTACACAGACGCCATTCCGCAATAAAGAAGAAATATTCCCGCAACAGAAGTGCTGTGTAAAAGGGGCTAGAGAATGGTTTACCTCGACCCAGCAGTGAATCCCAGCTGTTACAGGTAAAACTGAAACACCAGCTGAAGTACAAGGGACACTAGTACTTCTATACTGTTAACATGAAGAATGTGGTTGCAGCCCTGGCCAAGGTCAAATAGATGCATTCAGACTACAAAGATATAATTATAAATTAAAATGCCACATTTAACAGTATCCTTGATGAAGATGACCCAGAGGATGCATGTGAACTGCAACAGCTAAGCGCAAACTGTGAGCATACTGAGCAGCCTAATGATCTTGAGGAACCATCAAGTGCAGAACCAACCAATGCTGCAGAACACCAGCAGCCAGAACAAGCCACTGTAGGAACAAGAAAGAACAGGTTCAGCAGGTCAGTGCTGAGAAAGAGTAGAAAGAACTCATACCAGGCCTGACCTTAGACACTTGCATGCAGCCGGCTGACCTTGCTCAGGAAATAATATTATCATACGGAGAGGTAATCTTCAGTATTGCACCAGCCCAAGGAAAAAAGCCTGTTGGCTTTTTCTCCATCCCCAAACTTGAAGCCATGGCATTCCCTGTACTTTTCCCCACTGAAGAAAACACGCACAAGAAAAATTAGACTATCCTCAAGCATGTATTTTAATGCAAGAGTGTTTTCAGTCAACTCCTATTTTGCTAGAGACCAGACTTAACTTTTCTTTGCCCAGTTTGTCACTGAAATGCAAATGGCTAAAAACAGCATGTCTATCCAGCTGTGAAATGGTAAACCCATTACCTGTAACGGCTGCAGAATTTCAAACCGTATGCTTCGAGACCAACATGACGTTCAGAGACTGATTAAAAACAAAGATATTACCCGTTTTATGCAACCACTGAAAGGGACTCCGGCATATTGCGAGAAGACTCTGAAAGACCTCAATGCTATGATTTGTCAGTTGGGCCAACCCACATTCTTTGTGACATTTTCTGCAGCTGAAATGAGATAGCCAGAGGTCGTAACAGCAGTAAAAGCTCTACAAGGTGAAGAAGCGGACTTCTCCAAACTTGACCAGAATGAGAAATGTGAAATACTGCGCAGTAACCCCGTTACGGTAATGCAAATGTTTGAAAAATGACTTGATGTGCTACTGAAGGATCTAATCTTGTCAACTGCCCATCCCTTAGGTGAAATAGAGAACTATTTTTACACAGTCGAGTTCCAGGCACGTGGTAGCCCACACATTCACCTGTTGGTTTGGGTAAAAGATCAACCAATATTTGGTGAAGGTCCTGATGATAAGCTGTGTCAGTTTGTTGATCGCTATATCACTTGCCAAATGTCTGATTCAAATGTTGACCCAGAGCTCCACAAAATTGTCTCAGAGGTTCAGGTGCACAGTAGAAATCATTGAAAGACATGCAAGAGAGGCAAAGTGAAGTGCAGATTTAGGTTCCTAAAACTTCCCATCCTCAAAACAGTAATAAGATATCCAGCAATTGAGAAACCTGAGTAGGATCAGAACCATGCACAAATCGATAATCACAGTCACCAAAACAAAGACAAAACAAAGTCCAAACGCAAAAAGACTGATACGAGTCTTGGAAAATTTCAGAAGGAAGCCCAGGAAAAGCTGTGACCAGTTTGGGATCAACTCAGTGACCCAAGTGCTTCATTCAAAGATTTGTCTGAGTTACTTGACAAATGCAAGTTGAGCTATGAGGATTACATTAAGTACGCCGATGACCTGGCCAGTTCCCACTTTGTCCTTATGGAGCGAGAGGCCAAAGACTGTTGGGTCAATCAAATCAAATTTTATTTATATAGCGCCAAATCATAACTAAAGTTATCTCATTACACTTTACATATAGAGCTGGTCAAAACCAGACTCTCAAGCTAATTTACAGAAACCCAATAGAATCCTCCAGGAGCAAACACTTGGTGACAGTGGCAAGGAAAAACGTCCTTTTAACAGGCAGAAACCTCCAGCAGACTATGACTCCCGGAGGATGGTCGTCTGCCTGTGGATCAATGGATACAATGCAGATCTACTGAGAGCATGGAATGCAAACATGGACATTCAGTACATCCTTGACCCCTACAGCTGTCTCATGTACATGTTACCTTACATATCCAAGGCAGAGCGTGAGATGACTGAGTATCTGAATATGGTCATTAGCGATGTGTGTTCAAAAGGCATCAATGAAAAGGACGAAATGAAGAAGATAATGCAAGCATACGCAAAACACACGTTAGTGCTCAAGAGTCTGTGGCCTGAACGTGCAGCTTACCATTGAAAAAATGTTCACTCAATGTTATCTTTCTGCGGAAAGATGACAACGCATTGAAAATGAATCTCCCTATGAGTCTGCTGCAGTCAAAACAGCCTCATGAGGAGAATGTGTGGATGTCAGGGCTACCAGAAAAATTCTATGCGAGACCCCGAACCCCTGAATTTGAAGCCATGTGTATGGCTGACTTTGCTTCAAACTACAGAGTTGTGTATAGCCACCAAACTGAAGCGTCACGCTATCCCACTCCTGGGTAAGATAGGTTTCATTCAAAAACATACTGTTGGGAAGCCAGCTGTTATCAGATACGCTCGCTTCACAGAGAAGAACCCAGAAAACTATTATGGGACTTTGCTGAAATTTTATTACCCACACAGGTCTGCTACTGACCTTGGAAGCAAAACACATCGCAGCAATGAAGCATTTTACAAACAGGCTTCTCTCGGAACAGGGTGGAGTATGTCATTGCCTGTGTCTGATATTGTTGAGAGACGCAAGGAAAAATTTGAATGAGGAGGCAAAAACATCAGAAAAGCCATGGATCAGTTTGAACAGCAAGGTCCAATGTTAAATGCTTGGAATACATATGCAGATGTTGACTTGGAACGACTGGACTGAAATGTGCTGCGAGAATTCATACCAGCAGAGAAAGACACTGAGCAAGATGATGTCCCAGAGTATCAACTCAGAGAGGCAGCTGAAGTCACACCAGCAATCGAGGCACCGAGCTTGAGCCCTGACTTTGTGAGGAACTTGTATTGAAGTCTCAATGAACTGCAAGCCTCAATATTCTATATTGTCTGTGACTGGTGCCTGAAGTGTGTTTGGGGCCACAATCCTGAGCCATTCTTCTACTTGGTCTCTGGAGGAGCTGGCTGTGGCAAATCTCTTGGAATTAAATACATATATGAGGAGGGAACAAAAATTCTTCGACAGCTGTCTAGGTTCAGAGATGAAGCAGATATGGCCATGCCCGCAGTGCTGCTGAGTGCATTTACTGGCACTGCGGCTTTCAACATCTCTGGAAAAACATTGCATTCACTGTTGAAGTTGCCAAAGTCTTTGAAACCACCCTATCAAGGTCTGAGTAACACACTGGATGAAGTCAGAGCTACCCTATCCAATGCAGAGATTTTAATCATTGACGAAATCTCTATGGTTTCAAAGCCTCTTTATGCCTATGTTAACTGGAGATTACAACAGATAAAAGGCAACAAAAAACTCTTTGGTGCCATGTCTGTGCTGGCAGTTGGAGACTTTTACCAACTGCCACCTGTTGGTAAAGCCAGACCACTTTGTGTGTATGAGGAAGATATGTTGAATTTCTGGTGAGATCACTTTAAAATGGCTTCTCTGACAGAAATTATGCGCCAAAAAGATGATCTGGCTTTCGCTGAACTCTTGAACAGGCTACCAGTGGAGCAAAAGAAAGAAGCTCACAGTGACAGAGCCTTGCTTGCCCAGGCTATCACCGACAGTGAACATTGTCCTCGTGATGCAATTCACGATCAGCAAAGAAGTTGAAGATCATAATACTGACAATCACAGCACTACATTCAGACTACATTCAGTCATCAACATTCCTGCAGAGGATTATGTGAAAGACCCAGCCACAGGACAGATGACTTTGCAGGAAAAAACGCTCAAAGGTGCAAGGAGAGAATTACCAGACAACATTTAAGCTCTTTGGGAGCATGTGTCATGGTCACAAGAAATATAGATGTCAAGATGGTATTGTAAATGAAACTTTTGGAACAATAACACACATTGTCAACGACACACAATCTGGAATCCCGACAGTGTCTCTAATTGGACTTGAATTGCACAATCCTTGTGCTGGTCAAAAGTTTCGCACAAAGATACAAGGTGCATTTGACAACTTGGTCTACATTGACAGGAATGAGGAAAATATGACAAAAAAAGGTGTGGTTCGCCGGCAGTTTCCCATCAAGTTAGCCTTTGCATGTACAGCTCACAAGGTGCAAGACAATGACGATGCAGAGAGTCGTATCTTTGAAATGTGTATTTCAGCCCGGAATGGCATATGTTGCTCTCAGTCGCACAACCTTGCTTTAAGGTTTGCGTATCCTTGACTTTAACAAAAAACAAAATATATGCAGATCCTCTCATCATGACTGCACTTCACAATACGCCACAAGCCTCATTTCTCACTGTCAGGTCGCTGTTGGAGCATGTCAAAACTATAGACCCAACTGTGCAGACCATTAAGATCATTCACCACAACAAAGAAGGGCTCGAATCTCTTATTGTGGACATCAAAAGTCATCATGAGCTCAGACTGGCTGACATTTTGTGTCTAACAGAAACACATTTGCATGGATCATGTGTTTCTCCAAATGTGCACTTAGAAGGGTACAACATGTTTACACGCAACCAATATGTTAGTTACACAAAATACCCTCAAATAGCACAAAAATATGGAGGAGTAGTTGCAGTGGACTGTAAGGCTCATATTAAAGAACATGCTCTGACCTACGTATTTAATGTCACTGACCTCAAGTATGTACTCGTCAAAATTAAAGAACCACTTGAAGCAATGGTTGCAGCTGTGTACAGGCCTCCAAACTATAGTCTTGACAAGTTTTTACCAAAAATGAAAACCCTCTTGGATTTTCTTGTCATCAATAAACATTGCCGTATCATCGTTTGTGGTGACTTTAATGAGGCCCTTTTGTTTCGAGGCAGAAAACAAATAAATGAGGTGTTTCAGTCCAGAGGCTTCACACAACTAGTCACAAATGCAACGACTGAAAAGCACACACTACTGGATCACATCTACATTTCCAGACCTGAAACCTGCCTTCAATCCGGAGTCCTACAGACATACTACAGTTATCATGCTCCTGTTTACTGTATTTTGACACTGAAAGTGTTCCTTACCAGCCAGTACATACCACTTTTTTTTAGCTTTTACATGTTAATGTTTTTACAAAAAATGTCATTCATGTTGTTGGGGCTGGACCCAAGATTTTATTCCATCATTTTTATTTTGTTTTACTCAGTGTAATATAACGTTGCACTGACTGAAAAGGATATATACAAATGCATTTGTTTTTCGGTTTAATATTTGTTATATTTGTTATATTTAATATTCACATCCATATTTTTAATTTTACTACTTCATTTTTAACCACAATGTCTATGTGTTTTCTTTTTTTAAAATCAAACAAATGATTCATTGTTTTTTAAATCATGTTGTCTTGATCCTGTTGCAGTGGAACAATTAATTTGGATTTTATCTGTAATCCTTGCATATTTATTTATATATTAATCTATTTATATACATATTTATTCATGGTATTTTTAATCACTTAATGCTTTACATGATTTTCAATGTATAATGTTGTGGTGCTATGTACTGGCTGGAAATTTGTGCCATGTTTTGATGTCAACAAAACGTACATTTAAAAATTGGCACTAAAAACATATTACAAAATTGGAACACAAAATTAATAAAATTCAATCGTAGGATACATTATTTTTGTATCCTACTAAATGTTTTACCACATCCCTGACAGTCAAAAGGGATGTTAGTGGATTAAGCCCTGATGAGCCATCCCACAGGAAGATATTGGGGTAAATTTTATTGCTTTCACTACAGTTTGTTCTGCAGTTTGTTTGCCTGTCCAAACCTTATCAAACAGATTTTACAACTCTGATCATGACTAATACTCAGTACATTAATTTTTTTTATTGCAATTATTCTGTAGTTAAAATCCAGACAGAAGTTGGTTCCAGATTCATTGTTTCAGAAGCATCATATACAAACCCTGTGCTTCTTGTGCATCCTACCATCATCAGACTCAAGTAAGTGATATTTTTAATGAAGGTGAATTCCCACTGTCCAATTTGTACCTTTCTGTTGCCACCCAAGTACATATTTATATGCACAAATATGGTTACTGCAGCATAATGGCTGTCAATAGTTGTCAATTATGCTTTTATGTCTATGCAGAAATGAGATGGGTCCATGGCCGTTCTTTCCAGAAGCATCATGGCTTGCATAGGAAAGGGAGTGGGGTGGGGAAGCAACAGGCACCCCTTTCCTGTACATGATCCTGCCACGATCACAAACAAGTAACAAAAGTTAATCATAAAAGCTACTTTTCAGTAATTTTCTACCGTTTTATTGCATCCTAACTCCATTATGCCTGCAGGAACACTGCTACTTCAAGACCAGTATTTTCCCAGAAGTCATCGTCCTTCCAGAACGGGGAAGCAAAAGCGAGAGGACAGAAATCATTTTTCAACATTTGATTTAAGAGCACGTTTACAAAACTACTTTTAATGCAGATATACACACATGGATGTGCTTCTGTTTCACATTATAGGAACTACAAAGAAGAGGGATGCAGCTCCAGGACTGTCCAGATTCATGGTGTTGCCAAAGGGAGACTTAACCATAAAGAAGTGTTTTTCTTTACATTCACTCCCCATCATTATCTTCATAAAACACATATGTTACTCTAATCAAGTTTGAAATTTTCTTTGCTTTTCAGAACTACATGAATGAATTAAGACCGATCAGTCAGCAAAGATCCAGTCTTCACCCCACTGATGACAGCATTTCAAGACGATCATCACAAAAGGACCTAGTTTTAATAACTGCATAACCAACAGACCTGGTGCACAAAACTACTGGAGAGGTAGCTGTTAAAATAAAAATATGGCTGCAGGTTAAGATTGCACAATATTTTTGCATTTGTAGCTGTGAATCTTCTCATTCATTGCTCTTTGTTTTTCCTTTGTTTTCAGACGTGATCCCTGAGCCAATGATGTACACCCTTTTCGGTCCCTTCAGAAAAATGCGGGCAAAAATCCTTGATTATGCAATGGAATATGCTGGGTTTTTATGTGATTTTATATGGTAAAATTGCGGGACTTTGCAAAAATGCACGAAGTTGAGAAAATATGTGGGAACTGGAAAAACATGCGTTTTGATGAAAAAAAAAAAGATTCTTCTCCCACACCCTGTTTCACTAGGCTACTACTAAACAGGGCTGGACTGGGCATGTGGAGTACCGGTAATTTTTTTTTTTTTTTAGAACTACGGTAACCCTCCCGGCCCGGGCAGATAAACATGTAAACTGGCCCAGTGGGTTGCCTTTCATCTAAATGGCCAATCCTTGACTTTGATAAACACCCACAGAGCTGCAGATTCAGGATAGAGGTTCAGAATACCTGGCCCAGTGGCCCTATAAAAGAGGCTACAGCCACCCAGAAGTTCTACCCCCTCATCCAATCACCTTTATGAAAAAAGTAGTCGAGAGCTCAGAGGGGTGGATGGGGTAGAGAGAGACAGCGTGCAGTTGCAGGCTGTGAGTCGCACGGACAATGACGCACACGGTGTATACAGCGGCGGAGTGTGCAGCGCGAGAGAGACCGACCTCTCGGTCACAGCCTCTCAGCACAGTCACGTCCTGGCCTAATAGTGAAGTGCCACTGGCGGAACCGGGTGGGGGGGGCAGGCCCGCAAAGTGGAGGGGGGCAATGGCCCCAAGCACTATTTAACTACCGTTACAATATTTATAGGCCCTTTCGCACTGTAGGAACTTTTTGCAGTTCCTGTAACCTTTTCAGTACCTAGGCTCTTTTTTTCGTGCATTCGGACAGCATAGGAACTTGGAACTACGGACCACAGTTCCTAGAACCATTTTAGCTCCTACTCCTTGGCAGGGTCTTTTGATGGTTCTATAGGAACTCATAGGATGTAGGTGTTTGGTGATTGGTCAAACTCAGGCCATGCCCATTACCAGATTTCCGCGTCTTGCAGAAGAGGGCGTGCATTATGATGAATATAGCATGGCCGTGATTAGGTCGTAGGCATGAGTCCTGTTGCTTTTCTACAACAGTAAACATCAGTTTATACAACAGTTCTACAAATGCCATTTATTAGTTTACAATGAGCACTTCATGTGGCCTTTTCGGCTTTCCTGTTGGCGCGTCATCTGCAGTGTTTCCGCTTCTTTTATCCATATCTCTGAATTTCTGAGCAGGGAACGAACACGTCTGGTCCATTAACAGAGATAAAGAGAAGACTGTTCAGTGTGGACACGTTCATTCTGATGTTAATCAGTGAGGATGGGATTTATGACGCTAAATCCACGTTCGCACTCTGCTGTTGACACAGGGAGCGTGGAGACATCACTAAACACTTTATGAAGATTGTCTTGGACTCCGTGGCATTTATATTATTCCGGGGGGTCCCTCAAATGTCGACTTATATTTTGATCAGAAATAAAGCTCATTTTCCATCCTATGTGTGTGCAAAAGTTGTGCCATGCGTAAAAGCACTTTGGTGGATGCAAAATATGATTGCATCACACCGGCACCTATCATGGTTCCTTACTGCCTGTGCGGATGCAAAACGAAAAAGTTCCCCTCGGGGAGAGTAGTTCCTAGAACTAAATTCTAGGTGGACAGTTCTTATAACTGTGTTCTCCGAAGTTCTCTGTCTGAAAGCGCCTATTGTAACTGTACAAAGGGATATTGTTCAGCAAAAGTGGTGGTATTAAGGGGTTGTGTGTATGTACATTAATGGGGCGAGTCAGTATAGCACCTGCATGCGGGTTGTGGCGGGCCAGTCTGGACCAAAAAGTACAGGGCCGAAATTTTGTCCCAGTCCAGCCCTGCTACTAAATGAAAAATGTCTAATTACATCTAGGGATGCACCGATCCACATTTTTACTTCCAATCTGATCCCGATACTTGAATTTGGATATTGGCTGATACTATTCCAATACCAGAGCTCTTGTTTGCTTTAATATTATTAAACAAATTCGGCAGTCGATTTGTTGGGTTTTGAGCACGTCATGCCCGCATGCTGTGTAGTGTAACAGAGGAAAACACAGTGAAGCATGGTTGAGGCTTCGGATGCCGGGCCAGATTTTTAAACCTGGGTTTGCGGTGTGTTCCCAGTGGCCCAGTTTGCCCAAAATGTAGTGCGCCGTTTATGTAAGAAAACTTTAAAATGGAGCAAAAAAAATGGCCAAAATCCCAAGGCAAGCTGTGTTTCGGGCAAACGGGGCTGCTGTGGCCACCGTGAACAGCCCGAGATAGCCTACATGTTGTGATTACTGTAGCCTGCTAGCTAGTTAGACACTATTGTCGTAATTATAATGTTTTCATCCATCTCTGTTTATCAGGCCACCAGACTAATGTTTTCTATTGCTGACTGGAACTAATACATACAACGCTGGTTTGATAGCCTATAACCGGAGCTGGTTAAAGACTATAGCTTGCTAGTCTCTAGCCATAACAAGTCTAGGTAGCGAGGTAGTGCTCATTGACTATACCCGAAGCATTGCAGGGATGTAATCATTAGTGATTTGTCTGTTTGGGTTAAATACTGATCTTTGAGAATTGAGTCTTTTGTGTTTATCCGATGAATTGATTAGTTACTAATAAAAAATTGACAGATTAATCAATCATTAAAATTATCATTGGTTGAAGCCCTAGTTGTGATCAAAAGTTGGTTAGCCACAGTGCTGCACAATACTCGGCTGCAAACTGTGGAATGGATTTCCTGAACGGAGGTATGTCTCATTACTCTGCGTCTCATTGAAACATACCTCCATGTCACTTTGTTAATTCATACTGTGGGGCAGATTGGAACCTTTGGTGGGCCGGTTTTGCCACCTCTGCTATACTGTGGACAGGTCCGTCCATCCCCACATCCACAGGTTGGTGTGGATCAGTGCCGTTCATTTCTGTAATGTCCCATATATCACTGCAATGCGCAAAGTCTTTTCTTCCAGCTGGATTTGTAACTTTTCCAATTGCACAAACAGTGACTGACATTGAAATTGCACTTGCGCCTATGCGTACGCATTTAAAGAGTTTTTCCTGTGAAAAACAATGAAAACGAGATATTTTCACTAATTTATAAAAACTGCCCAGACAGGACATGAAAAGAGATCATGTCCTGGAGAAAGAGAACGTTTGATCACCCTAATATAACATAAATCAATTTTTCCAACTGTCATTTTCCACAAACTTTTTGAATCACCCTCATATATGCTATAATACAGATGTACAGCATCTCTTTTTTTCTTCGTCGGCACATTAAGGTCATTAGGGGAACATGATGATTGATAGATTTACTAGGACAAAAATCTGCAAATCTTTTTTTTTTTTTTTAACTCAAACTTTGGCTCAAATGTTTTCACAGTGAAAGTAATGTTATTAACAGTCCATATTTAGCAAAAGCTAGCAGGTCAACAGACAGACATGTAAACACATTTATCTTTTCCATTTGTAGCTGCTGCAAAGTTCATTCATTATGTCTCTGGTACATTCTGAGGGGAACAGGGAAGGAGGCAGAGAGCAGGATGAGGAAGGAGGGGGAGCAAGGATGTTATGGTATAGGTTCGGCAGACACTTTCTTCTACGGCACTCTACAATGATTGGTTGAAACCCCTTCACCACGCTGCTGCATCGCATTGTTAGTCATGAGTACAGCACATGCACATTTCCCACAGAACTCGCATGTCTGCAAGCTTTTTCTGTAGTTTAGAGAGGCAAGTCGTACCAGTGTATTTAGATGTCAAATTGCGTACCTGATATGCAAAATGCATACAGGTTAGCAGGTCTGAAAGGAAACTATTGGCTGATAACGATGTTCAGCCGACGGATCAGTGCATCTCTCTTTGCAACACATAGTATTCAGCCAAGTAATTTCCACATAAACCTCCTAGTCACTCTCTTACAGTACATGACAGATAAGAATAAATATTCACTTTTACTGACAAACAAAATGGATTTTGCCACAGTTGAGGCCCTGCAAAGTAATTAGCCATTTCATAAAGAATGTAGCTGTATCTTGTGTTCTGGCCGTGCCTAAAGAAGAAATCAAACTATGATCTACAACTAAAAAGAGAAGTTGTAAGTATTTCTGGCTGGTTGCTCATGCTGACCACATACCAGGCCTTGGTGTAAAAGGATTTGCTTTGTAGAGCAAACGGGGGCTTTCATACTGCACTTGAACTATGTGAGCTCTTACCCTTTTGCCCCAAGAAATCAGGTTATTGTTGTTCACCGTGAGCATATAATGAAGTCATGCTGAACAGTTAATTATGGTAACAGTTCATCTGCGAGTCACGGAAACATGTTGACTCAACATGAAAAATGATGGAAAAGACTGGCAATAAAGGTTTGCTTATATTTAAAAATAATCTATATCTAGTTGTGTTACCATAAAATGTTGGATTACACTTAAGAAGCAGAGGTTCTGTGACTAAACTATAATCACACTTATTTTTCAGCATTAGTTTAAGATTAGGGATGTTTTCCAAACAAATGACAATGAGTACTATATGTTCTGCAACATTCACATTGTAATACATAGTCCAGACATAATACATTGTAATAAATACAGAATAAATAATGAGATAAAGTTTAAGTAAAAGTCAGGCTAAAAAGGTAGGTCTTGAGTTTGCTTTTAAAAATATCAACACTCTCTGCGGCCCTCAGGTCTTCAGGCAGGCTGTTCCATAGATGTGGACCACAATAATGAAATGATGCCTCACCGTGGGTTTTTGTTTTGTAACAGCATTACATATAGTTGTCATACAAATTTGTCAACTAAAACCATAAAGACATTAAGAGTCTATATGCTCCCTGCCTTCTTACACTTAATGACAGGACCAGTATAACCATAAAAGACTATGTTGCGTCATGATGGTAAGACCAACCCTGCTTCTGTATCCAATCATCACTACACTGTTCAACCTTTATTAGAAGCTTTTAGTGTGAGCACTTCAGGATATTTTGACATTTGTAACTTTTTTTAATTACTGTATGGATATAATTATATGTTAGAATGCAAGGCACGCTGGAATCAAAGGTCTCTGTTAACAGTGTTCTCATGGAGAGCAGAAGGAGCACCGGAAAAAGCATCATTCCATCTTAACATTTAACACTAGTTATTTTTTCTTTCTACTGTGTATTCCAAATATTTACATTTTAGATTACTCTTGCTTTTTACATTGTTTATCATTAAATTAAGGTAACTAACAGCACTGTCCAGACTTCCCTACTCTACCTGGGTTCAATTTAAATGATCCAATGAAAGTGGGACTGAGTATTTTACAGAGCATTTGAAATGAAGTGTCAGTCAAGTTTGTTTTTTTTTCCAAGTGGAACTGTATGACATACTTGTCCATAGTCGGCGTTTGCCTTCACCCTGTCCTCGGTGATGCAGTGCTTTATCTCCATGTTGGTTCTCCCATGTACCTCTCTAAAACACAGTTGTAATGTGAACTGCAGATAAGTACACTGCCTGGCCAAAAAAAAAAAAGTCACACATGCAATATTTGACTGCACCACCTTTGATTTTGATTACAGGGAGACATTCACTGTGGCATCTTTTTTGCCACATAATAATAAGGTTCATAATATTTTTTCCATCCATAGTTGCATTAATTTTTGATTATTGATGATGGAGAATCGGACCACTGCATCAAGTCTTCATCACATCCCAAATTAGAGTCTGGACTTTATGGTGGCTAATCCATGTGTGAAAATGATGTCTCATTCTCCCTGAATCATTCTGTCACAAGCCTGATGACCCTGATGAATCCTGGCATGGATGAAAATAATATTATGAACCTTATTGTGACACTACATAAGCATTATGTGGCAAAAAAGATGTCACAGTGAATGTCTCCTGTAATCAAAACCAAAGAAGGTTGAGTGAAATATTGCATGTCTGACTTTTTTTTTTGGCCAGGCGGTGTATGTCATACAGCTCCACTTCAACAACCACAAACTATGCATCCAGGGGATTTGCAGCATTACTGTCACTAGAAGCTAAAGATTTTACTTAAAATTCTTTGTAGTTATTATTTAATAGGTGTTATCGCTAAAAATTTCAGTTAATCCCTTTTAGTGAGTCACTTATCTTCTAAAGATTGGATAATGCATTAGTTTTCCGGTGCTCTTGCTGTAATATGTTTGTGATAACTTCAGACACCAAATAAGCACAGTAACATCAAGCCTTCTAACAGCAAGGCTGTCCTTACAAAGATGCTTTGCTCAAGTAAGAGTTCACAATAATGTTATTATGAGAAGTGTGAAAATATTTTGGTTCCTTATTAAACTGGTGAGACAAATTGGACAATGGCAATCTGCCACAGTTTGGGTAAACAACAGCTAATGCTGCAAGGTGTCACAGATGTATGACACACAGTTAGGGAGGATGAGCACATAACAGTGTTTAATGCATCAGTGAGCATATTTGTTTCAGGGCTCTTTAAGTTATCGTTTAAGTATGAAATAATACTGGTCTAAAATGTGCACAAATGCAGAGTTTTTAGACAGATAACAGAAGTTATTTGGTTGTAATGAGCTTAAATTTCACAGGTGGTGAGAAAAATTGTGATTCAGATTGTGGACAGTGATTCTACGTCAAAAGACTGTAATATGATATTTTTGGCCAGATCACCCAGCCCCATTATCACTTTTATGAAAAAATTATGAAGGCTTTTCAGAGTCAAACTACTGAGTCCAAACCCAGTGTGATTAACATTAGCCCCTGTACTGAACAGTATATAAAGCCTGATCCATTTTTACCCTAAGCAGCATGGGAGGCAGCATATTGTCATTTCCCATGACTATTACAAATGTGTGGTCAGTGTAATTCACATGATCCATCAATCTTCATCAAATCTTGTAGGTATATTAACAGATGATCTACAACATACAAAAGCATGCAACATTTTTTTTTTTTTAAATTACAAGAAACATATTTTTCCCTAAGCAAAATTTGCATGTCATCTTGGATGCCAAAAAAACGCTGCAGCACACACCATTTGAAAACACTGGAAGCACTGAGCTACAAGTGTCCCTTGAGTGCACACAATGTAAACAGACAAAAGCCAGCAGTTTTAATGAACAATACATCAGTGTCTATAAGTAAGTGATGCTAGCACAACATCATTTATGTGCTGTGTACCAGACCTCAGGTGTGCAGTGGATAACAGCATTTCACATCTAGAAACTGGTCCAAGAAATAATGTTGTTTATAATCTGACACAGTATACAGTGTAAATGTACTTCTACATGATGGTAACCTCATGCATGTCCAACATGTGTGCATTAGTGCAGCAATCAGTCTGGGACCCCATTATTCAAAAGTTCATGTACTTCTCACCTCCCAGTGCTACATGAAAGTGGTTCTTTGTCATCAATGAAATGAAATGAAATGCATTGTAATGCTCTGAAAAGCCAAATTACGTGACAAAGAAAGAATACAATTATCTATAGATTTATCACTAGAAATACCACCATTTTAATAACAGTCACTTAGCCAAATGTTCTCACAACAACGCTGACCTGAGCTCTAGATTTTAACCCAAAATTGTTCTTGCTATTCTAAAAACGTTAAAGTTGGGAACCATTGGTCACAATGTGCAGATACTGGATGGGGGACAAATCAAATAAGCCGGGCAAACTTCAAAATCAGGGTAATGGTAAAGCATTCTGTCAGCTGACCCAACTTACGAAACGACAGCCAAAAAGTAAGGTACAAAAATAAATACTAAAGAATGTTTAATTATTAAACTGTGTACAATGCCAATCTGTTCTTGTTTTCTTTATGCCAAATGTCCTTACAGGAATAACTTCTACCTCATAATATGATGGCACAGTATTTTAGAAAATTGACTGAATGCTGTGTCAACCCAAACATGTAAAACCCCTTAGATCAACATATTCTGCTGTTACACAGCATTTGTGACAGAGCAAATGTTACTTGGTTCAGCCTTTCAAACTAAATCAATCTCACATAGTCAAACGTACTGTAAACAGTTTCTATTAGGCTCATTTATGTTCCTAAAACACATGGTCACTAGACTTTCAACTCAACTACAACATCAGGCGTCTCTTTATTCTATGACATCCCCCTACCTGCATTAAAAGTATGATTGCGCTGTAGGTACCTTGGAAAACAATACAAATGACCTTTAAAGTATTTTTAAACTAGCCATTTACTAAATCCCTTTTTTTCCAAAGAAACTGTTCAATCATACTTTAGTTGTTCCATTAATGTATCACTCCAAAAATACAAAAGCAAATACATCCAACAGCTTTGTTAAGTAAGTTATCGTAAAACTGTTTTTATTTTTCACTCGCACTTAATTCTGAGTAACTCATAGTCCTTGTTTACCTTCTTGGTGTGATTCATTCATTCATTTGAAGGGAACACTGCTAATCCCACTTGAGTGTGTACCACAACAACCACACCAAGGCCCCCAAACCAGATCTAAAGTTATTGTCAGGGTTCCTACAGGTTTCTACAAGTTAAAATTTAAGACTTTATAAGACCTTTTTACAACAGAATTTAATGCCCATTTCAAACCACACTGGCAAAAATCTGTAACTCCTAGAATTCATGAAAATGTATTTATTCACTCCAACACCTTGATTCCCATCATTCCGAGTTCCAATTAAAGTTCGCTGCACCTTGTACAAGAAATCAAACATGTTCCCCTCCACTCGTGTCAACCAGGTTGAGAATGATCTTTTCTCCAACCAGGCATTATTAAATTTGCACTTCTCCATGCTTACATTTCGCTTGCAAGCTGTCCCATAAAGTTCCCAAAGTCAGCTTTCTTGGGTGGCGTGCATGTGACTAACAGCTGCATGTGTGTTGGGCTGAATGTTATGTGATCATTTCTCACCAGGAGCTGCAAAGTTAGCGATAGTTGGTTCCTAATTTAAATATAAATTGCTGTGTTTGAATAGGTGGAACAGAGTAGACTAACATTCCTTTCTTTACAATTTGGACATTTCCCAGACACATTTAAACACAGTACAGCAAACATGTTTATGGTAACATAACTTAAGACCTACCATATCAAATGTAATACCTTTTCTAGACTTTTTAAAAAAGGCATTAAATGCAGATTTGCAAATTCAAGACTTTATAAGACCCCGTGGGAACCCTGTCTGTGGTGGGAACATTATCTGACCCAACAATCAAATGCACTCTGCAAGTTTGAGTTATATGGCTCCTGCTGCTGGGCACTGAAAGTAGAATGTCTTTTGCAAAGTGTGAAGCAGTATAGGATTCTCAAAGACGTGTCCATCCAGTGCATTTGGAGTTCTGCTTTGGCTGGTATCATGCTCAGTTAACTACAATGGATATGAGTAAATACCAATGCCCCATGTTAAAATGCATAGCAATGCAGTGATACCTCCTAAACTCATGTGTTCCTTCTCTCCAAAACACATCTGACCAATTAACAGGACATTGGTCAAAGTTCTCAAATGCTCTGTACTAATGCATTTTGATATGATTGAATGTTTCTGTGTGATAAGTAATAGAACTGAAGGAAAGCACTTCGAATTTACATAAAACAAACTTCTTCACTACCCATGAATCAGACATTTTAAACGCTGGAATATTTGATTCAACTGTGTTCACCTTATCTTGGAAGAAGAAACAAGGAAATATTTTTAGGAGCTTTAACTTACTTCTCATTGTCAACAAGCCCCAAATGGTTTTAAATATGAATAAGTACTTCTAACATCATCTTATGGTAGCGTCAGTGAAAATGGTAAGAAACTCAGCCAGCTCACACAAAGTGAGGCACCAGATATAATAGCCAAACAAATTCAACAGTAACTTACTTCAAAGATGAAAATGGTCTAATATTCATTACAGTACACCAACAAAATTAAAACAAACTCACAACAAAGTCTAATCTTACTGGATAATGAAATGTGCAGCTTAATCACCTATTTAAAATGAAATGCTAAAAACACTAAGTTGATACATTGGTACTAGATATGTCACAGATTTCACATCTATTACAAGCCGGTCTGCTCCAAAGCTACAAGTGATGAAAAACCTACCTACAAACACAAGCAAAAAATAGCTACTGTCTTTTAGTGTTAAAGATTCCAGACATAAAATGGTACACTAAAACCACACAGTAGGGAAAAACACTAGTGGCTACGTGACAGCAATGATATGTAGCATAACAGAGATCTATGGTTTTTTTTTTAACCTTAACAAGTTTATTCTCACCTCCATCCCTGTCTCTGGCCCGGTGTGTATGGACAGCCTTTCCTCTGCTGTGCCCTGTGCTGTCGATGTGTTTGCTTTCAGGGCTGTCAGACCTCCTGAGCATTTTGCAGGGAGGGGTGACATCTGAGTCAGTGCGCATCTTTTCATGACGGTGGTCCCCTCCTGGATGAGTCTTGGACGAGTACTTGAGAGTCTGCAAACACAAGATATATACTTCACTATACCCTAGAATCTAGTAAAACCAAGTATTCATTGTGTAACCACACTTTACAATCAAACCACTGAAGTGAGTGTTATCCTTCTGTCTACCACTTTGACTATTCAAACTACTACCATGTCAAACTACTTATGTATAAAGGCTTTAATATTTCAGTAGTTGATTTGCTAAGTTAATATCCTTGCATGTAGCTACAGACTTATTTGAGAGGAGCAAATTAATCTCTGTCATATCCTTCTACTGCAGTGTTACTGCACAGCTGTAGAGGGGCTATGCTGATGACAAAACATCACCTAGGCTGTTCGTAATTACATAATGACATGTTTACTTATATTTACAGATACATTTTTCAATATGCTTGATATAGACTAAGAAAACAGTAAATGTTAGCTCCCCGACGAGTACGCTTACTTTATTGCTTAAAATATACATTCTGAAACATATATACTGGCGTGCAATAAATACATCGAGCACTTTGATGTATTGAGGGCTTAACTGGCTATATCCCTAAAATGACAGATTGCGGTCAGGCCCTACTCGGACTGGCTGGCAAGCAAGCTAACGCTAATAGGCTATCATTAGCTGTGAGCTGCAATAAAAGTCGTCAGTGCCGTTCCCAAAACTGTTGAATTCGACGAATTCAGTAAAGGAATACGCTCTTTAACTGTCGTTGTTTATGTTAGCCAATCTTTACAGAGCTCTGAATGGTATTTTCGGCATAAGCGTTTACTTTTCACTTTATTTTCCGCACTGAGTGGGGCCTGTTGTGCTCTCCAGAAGCCTGAACTAGAGTGTCCATTTTAATCTTATTTGCTGCTAGCAAGCTAACTGGCTACTGTTAGCTACAAGTACCTGATAGGGCTGAGAATCTCTTCGGTCGCACCTGCAAATATAAAGAAAACAGTTGTGAATATGATGACTGAAATGTCAACGTAGACAAACAGTTGAAAGTGCTGCAACAGCTGAACGTGCAAGTTTCCAGACACTTATTTTGGTTTCAGTAAAAATGGCGGATTGTCAAAGCGTAGCTACGAAGAACGGGAAAATCTGAATAAGTAACGTTAAAAAGATGTTTACCCATCGCCGAGTCTCGGTTGTTTCCTTGCATACATTACCATCAATGCCGTGTTAGTGTGATTGGAGTGGGATGTGAAAGACTGATATCGGTACTATGTTTTTCTGGTTGATTCAGCGACCTAAAATTCGTCAATTATTTCAGCCTAGCTTGTGGGTATTTCAGTGCTATCGGGTTCACTGGTCGAAAGAGCGCCCTCACTCAGTCCATCTCCCACTCCGACACACACATAGCCGTGTCTCTATCTATCCAGAAAACGTAGCAGTGGAGCTGCGGGCTGGGTTGCCAGGTTTGAAACAGTCCCCAGATTAGGAAAACCAAAACGAAGTCTGGATCGGTGTGGTAGCTGGAAAAACTCCGATAGTCATGTCAGTATCAGCACAGTGACATGATATTAATAGTGTTTCTTTGTATGCGTATCCATCTATATGGTGGATCTATCATTTCGATATACTTTGTTTTCGTTCAGCTGCTTTGATACGTGTTACAGAATTGTCTAAATGTCCAGAAAAACGAATCGAGTACCAAATACCTACTTTATGCTCACATAGCATATTATTACACTTTATCGCTAATTGTAATTACTCACAAAATAACCTTTTGCAAATGCATCCATCAATTGACAAAGGTGGAGTTGTGCATATCTGGCAACCCTGACTCATTCTCTACCTCCCCCTTCCGATGGCAACATCCGGGACACAAACTGGCTAGACACGGCTGGAATAAAAAAACTTGTAAATCCTTAAACATGTGGATATCGGTGCAAAGTATTGTCATACTGTACCCACTTGTGCCGTTCAAACGTTTATAACAAATTATTCATAAAGGTCTTTGGATTATAACTGCTTAAATGTGTCATAAGATTTCTCTGACATCGCTCGAGCTGCAGCATACAGTGTCCTGGTCTCTTCTGCCATCTAGTGGCTGTTCTGTGACATTGCATTGTTTATCTGAAGCAATAACAGCAACGCAATACAACCTACTCATTTATATTTTTCTAATATTTCTCATTTATATTAAATTTCAATCAATATATAGATATGGAAATATGTACATATCAAGACAGGTTGTTTTAGCATTTTAACTTGATACTCACTGTCTTAAGTGAAATAAAATAATTTCTAATGCTAATAATTTAAGAACAGTTCTAAACATGCTGCAAGGAAATAGCCTTTAGTAATATAATATAGGGTAAATTTAAAAGATACACCTCCATATATGAGACGGTTTAGTATTTCATTGCTTTGTCACAGGTATCAAGTCCCCTGTGGAGCGTAACAAGGACAATTGTGATCACTTTGAAGTCTACACATACGCCTTTGAAAACTGGTACAGTGAGTGCTTGCAAAGCAGCATATTTCATGGCTTTTACTAGGTTGCATTAATGGTTCGGAGTGAGTAGCCGTCAGTAGAAGACTGCAGGGTTCCATTGTTCCCAGACAATAAATCCCACATCATATCCCAGACTGAGGACAAAAGAAGCCACGGTTCAGCATTTTCGGACAAGAACCTATTTCAATGTGGGGACAAGAGGGCACAAAGGGGCATGCTTCTATTGTTAGCACATTTCTAGAACTTATTTACACGCAAAGTGCATAGCGTTTCTGAACATGCATTGTTTAAAAACTTTGATAAAGTATGTCATGTTTCAGTCTTGTGGGTTTTTTTAGATCTTCAAAACTGTGTGGATCATTATCTTTAGTGGTCATACACACAGTGATACACAGAAATTGATATATTTGTGAATTTATTTTCGTAAAAAAAAAAAAAAAAAACTTCAGGCAAGATACACTTAAAACTCTCCCCGAATACTTGTTGCTGTATTCTGTAGCATGGCCTGTAGGGGGAGTAATGAATCTACTTTTATATTTTGAAGTCCCTCATTGCTCAGGATATATTTTAAATCACATTAAAAATGTAATTAAAATAAGAGCCTGGATTTATAATTAATAAGCTGAGCAGTGAGGAAAACTAACCAACAGACAACAACATAAAAAAAAAATAAAATAAAAGCAGGTGCATATAAACTTGGGTGAATATGTGGCTATATGTATATGTGTGTGTAAGTTCTGTTGACAAATGAAAACGAGCAAAAACAGAAAATATGAAGCTTTACAAATAAATGAGCACTATAAAATCATAAACAAATCATATATTTTACTGATCTGACAAGTGACAAACATAT
>JAPQRQ010000014.1:9864967-9878112 GCA_037367365.1 Apogon talboti | reverse complement strand
CCCACGCAGACACGGGGAGAACATGCAAACTCCACACAGAAAGGCCCCACCAACTGGTGTTGGGATCGAACCCAGGATGAATATTAAAGTCTTGAATTTAAAATTTAAAGGTCTTACAACACAGAACAGTGGTTGCAGTGGTAGCGTCTTCCATTTTTATCGGTTGATTCTGCTGCCAGTCATTACCGAATCAACTGCCCATTTGCGCATGCGTGACGGTAACTCTACTTCGACAAACTGCCCAAAATGCATTGCCAAATGCATTCAGAGTCATTCTGTGCTGCAGATGACTTATGTCATTGAGTGTATCATGACTCAATAATTAATACTATTTACGTTATGAAATTTTATTATTAAATTATTAAATGCTGTTTCTAATTCCACAGGAAACACTATACCACGGTGGAGTGTGGACCAGAGTTACCAGATCCCATTAACCTAAAAGTCTATAACAGACAAACCATTTTAGTGGCCACTGGGACACTCAGTCATTTGCAGTCTGGAGTTTTACCATTCATTACCTATGCCACCTATTGATCACGCGTGAGAATTAGGTTCTTTGCACTGATGTTTATTTTGTAACACTGTGGAACTGTAGTACAGAAATAAAATTAACAAATAAAACATTAATTCTCACATTATTGCACCCTTCATAAAATACATGACTCTAATACTGTAAACAAAAGCAACATATACTAACCACTTTGCCTGCTTGCAACCAATGGGAGGGGTTAGCTTGAATGGCTGCTTTTCTCTGAGAAATCTTACACCTTCAAAATACAATGAGCCACTTTTAACTCAGTAAAACTCAATTTCCATGTCTAATGTAAACAACAAAACAATACTGACTGGTAACTTGAATACCCTTCCTGAAGACGCTTCAGGTTTCTTGGAACATATACAGCTCGCTTTATAATGCTTTGCTTCTGACAAAGCATTATAAAGGCAATTTACTGAAGGCAAATTATAAAGGTCTTTTAACCAAGCTTCCCAGTGCAGATGGAGGTCATCAGTAAGCAGCTCATCCCAACCCATCTTATCCTGACACATCCATTGCAGGGTCTTCTTGCCTGTCAGAATGAAGAGAGCTACAAATCAAGGATCGAGGATGAAAAATGGAGACCACTGTTGACTGTACTCCTCTTCTGGTGAAAGGATTTTCCGTCATCATTACTCTGAATCAGAAGGTGTCTAAACTGATGCACCACTGGACCCCGAGTGCTCTTTCTATCTTGGGTTTTTCTAGGGCCATGTCTAGGTCTATTGTGCCTTTAGCACATTTTTTCCTTGGGATGGTAGTGATCATTTTCTTACTGTTGCTTATGAATTTATATAAGCGGAGCATACCAGTGAGACAGAGCTCTCATGCTTCTTTAACAGGCTGGATAGCTCCAGCTTCTTTGTCAACACTTGTCAGTCCATCATCAACGTAGAAATTACGCTGTATGAACTTAATTGTAGCTTCACTAAACTTGCCTGATCCTCCTGCTGCCAGGTGCTTAAGCCCAAAGTTTACGCATCCAGGCGATAATGCAGTGCCAAACAAGTGAACTTTCATGTGAAACACTGATGGCAGCATTTCCATATTGCCTTTTTCCCACCACAAGAATCTGAGGTAGTCCTTTTCTCTTGGTGCAACATGAAATTGGTGAAACAATCACTCCATGTCACACATTATAGCTACTTGCCCCTTTCTGGAAAAACACAAATCCCCCCACAAGTGTGTTCATTAGATCTGGACCAGTAAGCAGATGTTCATTCAGGGATGTCTTCTGGAATTTCACTGAACAGTCAAAGTCAACACAAATTTTTCTTGGTTTTTGAGGGTGATACACCCCATGGTGAGGGATATACCATACTGTTTGATTGTTTGTCTCCATCTCCGGAACCCTTTCAGCATCGCCTCTTGCTATGATGTCTGCCATGAAAGCTATGTAATCCTTGTAGTACTGTTCATCCCTTTTTAGAGGGTTTTCTAAGCTTTTCAGTCGATGTTCTGCGCATGCTTTGTTGTTTGTTAAGCATGGTCTTTCTTCCTTGAAAGGCAATGGCATCTAGTGCCCATTTGGCTTTAGCTTAATGCTTTCTGTCAGCTTTGCCAAGAACTTGATGTCTTTTTGTGACATTGGGACTTCACTCATCTTCTCGGTGAAATGTGACTCAAAGACCTGGATTATGTCTGCTAGAGTAATTGTTTCTTTCACTTGTGTCCTGCAAACAAAGACTTGAGCTTAAAAGAGGGCTTGGTGAGTGGCATGACTTGCCTTATAATGATTTGGTGGCTTACACCTAACTTGTCTTCATAATCAATGCTGGACTTGTAGCCACCTATGCTCCAACCCAACACGGTCCTTTGCACAAATGGCTGGTCTTCATGACCACTGACCACATCTCTGTTGAAGTAAGGCTTGTGGTCAGTTATAGCCAATTAACAATCCTACTTCGTAATCAAGCTCACAAGACATTTCATCTGCTACATGTTTTAAGTGAGGCTAGGACTCTGCGGTTTTGCTTGTGGGTATGTGGGATCTATTTGATGGTATGTAGTCCCTTGTGTAGGTTGTTGGGAGTTTGATTTTAGTGTCCGAGTTGATGCCCCTTACTTGCAGACCATTCATCCTTTGGCTTGACACAACCTTTGTTTTTGATGTTATCGTAGATACTTTGAGCTTTACTGGCTCCTTCTTGACATTCAGTTCCTGAGCTGCATCCCTTAAGAGGAAGGTGGTGTCACTCTGAGAGTCAAGCAAGGCGTAGACAAGAACTTCCTTGTCTGGTTCAATTATAATAGAGACATAGACTGGAACAATTGATGAGGTGTGAGTTCTGTACTTTTCTTGAACAGCTCTATTAGATAGAGCCATCTCTATTGGTTCAGACTCCTTGTCTTTGACTCTCGGTTTCATTTGGCTGTTCTTGTTTGGGTTTCATTCTTTGTTCCTGTACTTGTCACAATTTTGATGCAGACATGTTGGGTGGGGCATGCACTTCTGGATGGAGAAGCTTTGGAGTTGTGACCAGTTTTAAGGCAGCCAAAGCATAACTTCTCCAGTTGTACAAACTTAATCGGCCTTTCCAATATCTTGTGACATTTATGGAGTGTATAGCCTTGTATCTTACAAAATGTTCAAATGATGGGTATTTTCTCACTTGAAGTGGTGGTGAATGTCTTAGCACTAATGTTGTGATTTTGTTGAAACTTTGAATTCACCCTTTCTTTGAGTTTAGATTTTTCTTGATCAGTTGGCTTTATTGCTTGTAATGATGTGATAGGGTTGCATGCGATTCGAGCCTCTTGATTGAGGAATCCAACGAAAAAAAATTGAAATTAGGGAACATTTGCCTTTGCCTCTTGAAACTGTGTGACTGTTCGATTCCAACGAGAGCCCAACCAATCAGGTAATTTAGCAGCAATTCTTTGGTTTTCCACACAGTCATTGACAACTTATAAAACTTGAACATAGGGCATGGCTGATTCAACACTACTCAGGAAATCTACAAACTTACAGAGATCTTCATTTTCTTTAGTGCCAATTTTTGGCCACAAGTGGATTTTATACCGATATGCCTTGCCAGTTATAAATGGATTGCAGTACAGAAATAAAATTAACAAACAAAACATTAATTGACACATTATTGCACCCTTCATAAAATACATGACTCTAATATTGTAAACAAAAGAAACAAACTAACCACTTTGCCTGCTTGCAAGCAATGGGACGGGTTAGTTTGAATGGCTGCTTTTCTTGGAGAAATCTTACACCTGCAAAATACAATGAGCCACTTTTAATTAACAGTAATACTCAATTTCCATGTTTCCTGAAGATGCTTCAGCTTTCTTGGAACATACAGCTCGCTTTATAGTGCTTTGCTTCTGACAAAAAAAGGTAGCATATTGCCCGCATGTGAATCAACCAACAAAAGAGAGTAGAAAACAAGAAGACATGGAGATTGACTGGAAAATAATCAGAGCGATCCCTGGTTGTCAAAAGTTGCAATTGCACTTAATACCTCATGGTTTTGACTGAGCTTTCTGCAAGTTAGGGATGCAGAGTAATCAAACTCGCGGATGATCAAACTCGCGGAGCTTGTGTAACGACCGGACTTCCTGCACCGCACACACAGTGTGTGTCTCAAAACAGAGTCTGTAACCCGGCAGAGTGGCAGTGTTGGGGAGACTTAAACTACATGTCGCTGAACTACATAGTTAAACTACATTTTGCTGTAACTTGCTGGTAGTAAACTACATTCATATTTTGTACAGTGTCAAGTATTTCAAACTTTTTGGGTAAGTTTTTGTAGTTTAACTACTCAATTTGCAAACTACAATTTTGGGCAACAACATAAAATTTATTTTTTTTAGATTTGTTTTTGGAATATAAATTGTATTTCACCATTGAATGCAAGACAGTCCCCTTTTCTGTGCATGTGAGCAGCTTTTCAGTGTGGGCAAGGATGTGTTTAGTACCAAATGGAACTGCCTATCTGATAAAACTTTGAAAGGCTGCTTATGTGTCATGTCAACAAGCGATTCTGCCCAGGCATCTAGGATGTGATTACGGGAGAGAAATCATATCCATGGAATATGGTCTCATTTGATAAACCACACAGGAATGTATCAGTTTTGTATTTTGTGTAGTCTGTACTCACGTAAGGGTTCTTACATGAAAGAGATACAGTATCAGTGCCAAGAATGTCACAAATACTATAGTGTAAGTCTACCTTCACTGGTCATATGTAGCAATTTTCATCTACAGATTTTCATTACATTAATTGTCACTTTTTTATTTTACTATCATTTCTTAAAAAAAAAAAAAACTCAGTTGAGGCATATTTCTGCTGGCATGTGACTTTTTTGTAGGCTATTATATTTTGTTTCACGTACACCGCATGTACATTCTCAATTTAATATTGAAAATAAAAAGTAGTTGCTAAAACTACTTTTTCTAGCTGTAGTTTTACAAGCTACATTTCTCCAGTAGTTTGTTTGAACTACTGCCATGCTGAACTACTTGTAGTTTTACAAGCTACGCTTGCAAAGTAGCTTCCCCAATACGGCAGAGACTGAGCCGCCCAGCTTTTTCCAGATGAAGTCAGTTTCCCTAAACAAACAAAGTTAAACTGAAGTTAAATATGTAATGAAAGGTATATAGGCTAAAGGTTCAGTACATTCATTCAGAGGGTAGCTGTTTCAGGGGCTCAAGTTTCAGTCACAGTGTGATCAGTATCACAGCAATAAGCCTGTACAGTTAAACCATGTTACATCCTTATTGTCAAAGTGGGAAAATAACAAAAACTGTGAGAAAAATCCAAGAATTTTAACCTTGAAATTTTCATATCTTGACACTTGAAAGGCCACAAGGAAAAGGAAAAGTAACATCATTACTAGTTATTTTTGGGAAAAAAATGAGGAGGAGGAAGAGAAGGAGAGAAATGATGGAGAAGAAAGAATGGTAGAGAAACCAGGAGGGTCAGAGCTGAAGAGGACCACTGAGAGAGGAACAGACCAAGAAGGAAGTGAAGAAGAGAAAAAAAAATTCAATGTGAAGGATGAAAATGAGGAAGATTTGGTTTCTGACAGACGGACAGAAGCAGATGCTGAGGAGGCAGATGGACAGAGTGATGGCAGGGAGTTAGAGGATCCACCCTTATTTCATCTGGACCACACGGTGTGGTTTTATTTTCTATATACATTCCAGTGCAGTGACATAACATGATACTCAATAAAATAAAATTTTTCACTAAAAGCCTTTGTTATAAGGTTAGATATGTAAAGCTTTACATGTATATTATTTTATCAGTATTGATGATAAAACTAAAGATGAAGCAAGGGACATGTTCAGAATATTCTAAAATTGAATATCTTGCCCTCGTAGATTCTAAATCCTGATGCATTTTATGTATAAATATAGTTCATTTAATATACTTAAAACAATAGAATCTACAAGATGGGCAAGAACGTTATTTTAGATTTTAAAAGTCAAACCTAATGATTTTGCTGTATTTTCCAACATATTCAAATGAGTTCAGGTTAAAGGTCATGTTTGGTCATTATATGGGGCTGGATATCTATTAAAGACATTATTTGCATGAATGATATATAAGTTGATAAAATTGCACAAGAGCTTTGATGTGATTTTTAGGAAATATTGCTGGTGTAAGGTGATGGAAAATGGGGTGACTTCAGCTGCTGTAGCAGCATCTTGAAGTATGAGATAGTTATAGAATATCAATATATGGCATCATAAGATATGTCCTTCTTGGAATCAAAAATTTCTGAGTAAGTCTATGAAAGTAGGCCAGCTAGGTACAGAAAGGAGACAAACCCTTTCTACTCTATTGTATAACAATTCAGTATATAGTTTAAAAGTGTTATTGACTCAATTTATACATATGGGATTCCACATACTGCACTGAGGACATTCCCATGCCACCCTGCCAAGACCTCCTGCCACCACATGTAAAATTCTCTAGATCCGCCACTGGCTGACACACAGACGCATCATGTTAGTTCACGTCCATGTCACATGGATTTCACAAACGTTGTGTAGCGGGAGTCATGGCTGACAGCGAAATGGGAGAGTTGCTTCCCAAGTGCTCATTTATGTTCTACATTAAAGACGCAGACGGATACGGACGGAGCATTCTGTTAATCCTCTGTGTACATTATGTATGTAATTCTGTCCGTTTTCTGGGAGCTTGCAAATGCATACCCAGACGGAGAATATGGAGCAGTACCACTGGGAACTGTGGAGGCAGTGTTGACATTTGAGGAGAATAATTTCCATAAATAGCGGAACTTTTCAAAGAGTAACGGTGTGGGTTAGTGAAAAACTACTGATATACAGTACTTATGACAACTACCCTTCTCAGTATCAACATTAGTATAAACATAAGTAAAACCTCCTCTGTTGTCACCATGTTTTATTGACTTTCTTCTTCTCAAAAACTTTACTCTTCTTTGTGGTATTTGGCCAGTATGGTAATTAATTAAGAACAGCGCCCTCTGGTGGATTGGTTGAGAAATGCTCATTCCAACACATTGGATGCATGGAAGTATGAATGCAATGATATTTGGTAACGGCAAGAAATGGACTTACCTATTTACGTACGTAAAGCGAGCATAAATGAGCCCCTAATGAGCCTTAAGCCTGAAGTATTATTTGAAGTTTTATTTTGTTCTGTATTTTTTTTTAACTGTTTTTTTTTTAACAGTTTAGTTTTTATGTTGCAAGAGTGCACTTAATCAGAGCATTGTTGTTTACATTTTATTATGTTAATGTTCTTGGCACATGTTGGAAAAATTATGCAAACTATTTAAATTAAGAATGTTCTGAAAGATTCCTTGGGCTAAATTGTCTGTTTTATTTTTTCTTTTAGGGCTATGTTTTACATAGGGAAATGGTTTGGTTGCACTGTTCAGAAACTTGCAAATTAGTCTCAAAGATAAATGTAAAGAATCGTGATAAAATCGAGATTTTATTTTTTAAAAATCGTGATATGATACCCCTACTCCAAAGTAAAAAAAAAAATCCTTTTTTTTTTTAAATGATTATTTTTATTGTCAGTGCAGATGCATGTTTGTATAGAACCATTTCAGAAGTTTTTATTATTTCCCAATAGAACCATTAAAGTTGCCTGGTGAAAATGACTAAATGTACAGTATTGCAGAAAAAACTGTTGCAGTGTTAATGTCCTTCACTATTGTGCAGCCCAAATGCAGATTTTCTCAGCATGATGTCAGTAAGTTAACATGCTCCCCAAGGCAGGAATGCCATTATTCATGTGCCACAATGAACTAAAAGCAGCCAGAGAATGTTAAAAGAGGCCTTAAACGCTGAGTGTTTTTCCACAGCATTAGTTTGTAGTGACTTCTGTGTCTCTTTATCCAGTGTTGTGTGGTGTCTTCGCTCAAGTCTCTGATCGTTGCCTCCTGAAATATTGAGTAGGGATGCAACAATTATAGATTTTGTTGGTACGTTTATTGATGTCTAAGGCATAATCACGGTTTCATGATTATCACAATTATTATGCATTAATTGATTTCACAACACAAGTCATGTGTAAAATCATGTGAAGATTCTTTAGAGGTTTTAATGTGTTATTTAATGCTGTCATTTAAAATAGAAACTCAGTAATATAGTACAAAATAATAAAGACAAACTAAAGTGAATAGGAAAAAAATTAATGAATTTGATTGGTCTTGCAGTAATGACTGAAGTTGATGTTCAATATTTCATTACAATAATAATTGTAGAAATAATGTTATTCTAATTAATACAAGACTAATATTTACTGATCCCCCATAGGGAGATAAGAGTAAAAAACTAGTTACATTGTTATCAACTGTCAACCATACAAATTTTTTTAATAAGTTTTAAAAAATGCTTTAATAATTTATCAAATTTTTTAACATGATATGGCCTAAGACAATTCTGCCTCTTACTTTTTTTTGTTATTTAATGTTACATTAAAAAAATGTAACATTAAATTTCACTGACTGAAGACCTTGAGAGTATTACATCATTTTTCTCCCATAGACTGACATTATGCTGCATTGGTGCGGCTTTGTTCGTTTACCTTGTACTGAGCTTAACTCGCACTGCTACGCTACTGATTGTGACACATTCAATTCCTTTACCAATTTGTTTTTCTGAAGTAACTTGCAACTAACGTGATTTAACTCATTTATTTAATATGTATATTACCATTACTCGGACGTGTAAAGCTGGGTGATGATCCCGCAGGTTCTGCATCAAATTAGAGATATTGGCATTTTTAGCCACACGTTTTTTTTCGGCAAGTTTTGCATGTTGGGGATCCATCATCTTTGATTAGACCCTCGCTATTCTTGGCGTAACCAAAATGCTCCCACACTGCCCACTTGAGGCGTATATTTGGCAGAAACAAAGTCTGACTACTTGTTCCCTCTTCCATGTTTAGGTAGGTTATGCTTGAGTAAGTATGGCACTTTAAGGTCGCTCGCCGCTGGTGTAACTTTGTTTTCACTCTGTGCAAGTTGCGGCAACATGTCTGGCATAATCTCTCTGTTTTTGAGAGTGACAACAGAAACACGGTGTTGCAGAGCCTTTATGCTTAATTAATCATGATGTTTTTGATCGTGGTTAATTGTGAAACCACATAATTGCTGCATCCCTAATATTGAGGTGGACTGTCTTTACTGCCGGCTCTGCTAAACTTGGTAACATATGAAATATGAATAAAAGTAGGTTGTTGCAGTAGCCTTAATCCAATTATGAAACCAGAAGGTAGATGATGAAAATATTTTTCTTGCTGTAAATATGCTTTTGCTTGAGGTCTCTAAGTGTCAAATGGCGGAATAATTGCACAGGGGTGAAATGGACCACTAAAAGGTGATAAGATTATGACAGGGCACTTCCAGGAATTTAGAACGCATCTGCTGCCTGTGAATGAGTCAATCTGCCTGGTTTATCGCTCATTGCTTCATGAGCAGTGCGCTGAAGTCCATGTATCCTATCCTACCATCCATACACCCACGGACACAGCTGTTTTTCCATCCATCTGTCCTTCCGTTCATCTAACTGGTCGTCTATGCATTTTTCTCGCTCAACCGTTTATTTTCCCATGATCCAACATCTATGTATTCATCCATCCTGCTATCCATGCATAATCGCTATGTTTCTGTGTGGTATCACTAATCTCTACTGAGTCTGCAGTGGACTTCTGAGCCTACAGCCGCTATGCTGATCCCAGACATAGAGATTAGAGTGATGTACTTGGCAAGGCTCACAGTTGACGAGCATCACCAGTAGTGACGCTGTGTTGTTTTGCCCCTTCCTATCCCTACTGAGGTCTAGGGTTTCCCCCCAGCACCCCTCTAAGCCTCTGTGGTGTAGCGTTGGAATGAGCCCACCCAGCAGATGCCAGCCATCAGACACCGATGTTGGTTTCATTATATTCCAGTTTCTGGACATCAAACGTTGTGCTCACCCTGCAGGCATGTTGCCCTCTTGACTCACTGCACAACATCTTTTGATAGAGAAAGCAGAGACAGAGTGAACTGCAGTAGTATTAATAAGAGCGCTGGGTGTGGAAAAGCAAGTTAACCACTGAACCCTCAGGGAAAAGGTTAAGCTGTAACGTGTACTGAATACAGGTTTAGACATAATTGACCCTAAGGAGAGGTGTTTAATTCATATTTTAGATATTAGAAGTGCAAAGCTCCAGTTGCAAAGTACAGTGGTTCACCTACAGTATTCTGCTACATCGACAGCCTAATTCCTCAGATTGCATGTGGTCTTACAGGAACTTGGTTAATGTTTGAGTACTGTACAAATCAAATTCCTTGATTATAATCTTGAAAATGAGTTGTTTGTAGTGTTAAAGTGTATTGTTTAAAGCTAAAACAGGAACATGTATGTCATTAATGGCTTGTATCTGCAGTTTGTCAGTAGCCAGTGAAGGTTGTAGCATACGTACATATGGAGGTTTACTTGACTTGTGTCAAGCTTATTTGTCAAATATTGTTTTATTTATGAGAGTTTTCCATGTGTAGCCTCTGCGTAGGATTACTATGCCTCTTTCACCTTATGGTTGCTCTGTGAATAATTCAACATGGAGCAAAGAGAACCAAAATAGGACAAACGGTACTTGTTTGTGGCTCTGTCCAGTAAATCGCTGCAATTGTGAACATTTGATCTACTTCTGTTCGACATTCATGGTAGTACTTTAACCTCCCTGAATTAATTTCAAATGCTGCCTGTGCAGAAGTGTTAAGTCTTTTTTTTAGTTTGTGGTCTGTCTGCACAGAGCGTAAACCAAGCAGCAAAAGGTATTTAATTGTAATACCATCAATGGCCACTAGATGTTGGCTGCAAAAACTCTTAGCTCCAATACACTATGACTGAACTGTGATAGTGATGTTTGATACATGATATTCAGTTTTGTTTTTTTTTTTTCCCAGGACTCATTATGGTCTCATGGACTCTGGTGGTCCTTATGTAAATTAGTACTCAGTTAATGATATTTTATGGCTAATACTGCAGGCTATACTGAAGGCTTTGTGAGTTCTGATTGATAGCTCTGATTGACCACTCGCTTCTCTTTATTGATAAAATGTATTTTTTATTTCCTGACAGCTCAACTGTAGTTTTATTAAGAAGATAATTTAATCAGACCATCAGATAACTTTGTTTCACAAATATTTTATGAAATTTACCATTGCTTAATTACAGTACCCAGCCTGGTAACTCGGCAATATTAGTTTATGTTTGCATTCATTTGGTTCGGGATTAAATGGTCTGTCATTATGTTAATATGTTTAACAAGTCCCAGACTTTGGTGAGTACAGTTTCACATGACATTGTTATTGACATTGCAATGTGGTTGGTGTTTTCAATGGAATTAGCGTTTCCAGCTCCACCTTCTTGTTTAAATATTGTCACTTCTGGCTCCAATAAGCCAATGGATCATGCTCACTTCTTGTATACAGTCTGGTTTTGACCTGCTCAAAACCAAGGCACTATATCTCAAGAAGTTGACATATTAGGTGTAAAGGCATTAAAATTTACTTTCCCTGAGTGCTCCAGCTCAGCACTGTCAGCATGAACGGATTATATGCCCCTTGTTATTAATGAGTATCCAATACTGTATTAATTGGCCATGAGACTGCAATATTCATGTGGCTTGTATTGATATTTCGAGTGTTTGGGAGGCTTGGTTACCATACACCAGTCCTGTCACTGATGTTTTCCTTCCTTGCCTTGATCTCTAAAGACGACAGTGGTAGTAACTTCACCATATTGCATAACATGCAGATTGTAATGAATCTTAGGGTAACAAGAATATAGTTATTTTCAAAGACACTTATTACACACTGATGTCAACACCATCTGCTCGTTGCTTGTTGCTGTGCTGAGCTGTTGCTTATATTCAGTGACCTTGGTAAACAGAACTTTGCCTGTCATAGACCATTTAAAAGACATCCTGGTGCCATTCGTGATGTCCGTTTCACCCCTGACCTTGCTGCTGTGTAAGTATTGATCTGAGGAGGAAAAAGAAGAGTAATATGGTGTGCTGTTTTCTTTTTGATAGTGGGCGAGGTCTCATTGAGGTGGTTTTGAGTACCTTCAGAGCAGCACCGATCAGCCCAAGGAGGTTTTGTGGAGCTGCCTGTTTTCTGTCATTTGGCAGGTTCTCTTTCCAGATGGCAACACTGGCTTTCACAGCCTAAATCCCCCTTTTGTGCACACGGTGCCTCATGTAGTGTCAGCTGTAGAGCTCTAGACTTGTTGCTGTGTCTCGTACTGCCTCATTCTCGCTGCAGGCATTTTCATTTGCCTCTTAATGTGTTGGACCCCAGATTTGCCTCTTCAGCACATTTTAGGACACGGAACTGGCCAAAAGAGGCCTGTGTACCAGTGTGTGTATGTTTGAATGCATGCTTTTATCTCTTGACTTGAAAGCTTGTGCTTGGGCTTCTGTGTATGTTTGTGTCTGGACAGACATTCATTCATTCATTCATTCATCTTTAGACCACTATTCCCTCGCTGCTCATTTAGAGACCAATTAGAGCAATTGAACTATGAATGCTGCTTCACAACAGCCCATTAGAAACCCTGTGCAGTCTTTACCCTTTGATGTCATGGTCTATGTGATTAAAACAGTTCAATCTGTGTGATGGCTGACGGGATAGTATTGTGAGCAGGGCTTGAAGTTGGCACCGTTCCGATAGCCTGACGCAGTTTTTACAGCGTACGGGCCACAAGAATTCCAAATTAACTGGCCCCTTCAGGCCACCATCGATACGAAATGTTGACAACAAAAAACTAGGGGTTGATTAATTATCGTCTTCGATATTTGTCATTTTGACCATTATCGTTTTTGGTTTTTTGAAGTGTCTGATGGTCGATATGATGGGTCAAACTTTAAAGGGGGTTATTTTGGCTCTGATGCAGCCGGCTGTCTCAGCTCCGGTCTGCACTCACTTCTCTGTGCCATGAGCTTTGTCCCTCCCACAGCACCATCTGACTGGTAACACAGCACATGCCAATCAACAGTGGAAGCTCTGCTTTCACCGTGCGTGTGTGTGTGTGTGTGTGTGTGTGTGTGTGTGTGTGTGTGTGTGTGTGTGTGTGTGTGTGTGTGTGTGTGAATTTTGGCCA
>JAPQRQ010000014.1:9826411-9864867 GCA_037367365.1 Apogon talboti | reverse complement strand
GTCGACTAAAAAAATTGTCGTCGACTAATTTTAATGGTCGATTACGTCGACTACGTCGACTAATCGCGGCAGCACTATTGCGATTACATAACTGTTTTCACTCTAATTGATAAGGCAATCAATATTTGCTACAAAATTTGGCAGTCTTGTAGATAAACATGTGACCTAAAATACCAGTGCCCATTTAGAACAATAGTTGAACAGGAACAGCATGTTATCCACTTCTGCGTAACCCTAAAAAGTAGATTTTTCAGCGGCTACGTGACTGAGCATGTTTTTTGTAACTATCACATAATAAAGCTAACTCAGGCAAATTATCATACATACCATTTTAAAGTACTTGTACCTTATACCTACACAGAAATATAAAATAAACTTATTTGAGTCATTTAGTTAAAAGGTTACACGTCATTGAAAAGCAACTTTGTGCCTGTGTGAATGCTTGATCTGACCCAGTTATTAGATTAACAGATAAATAATTACAGGTTGATGTAACTCCAAACTTTTATCTTTTGTCCATAAAACCTGTAATGTCCTCAGTATTGAGTTTAAAGGGAGTTGTTAGTTGTTTAGCTATATTTATGGGATCATATCATAGAGGGGAGCTGGATTATTTAGGTCCAGTGTTTGTACTTAAAGTAGTTTTTATTCATTAAATCTTTCCAGAAATGATCTAGTTCATGTATGTGTTTTTGATAAACAAATGTAATATCAGTTTAAGTGTCATGAAAAGTGGAAAAAAAAACCCTTAAACATAATATCACTTCTCTTGCTCAAAGTTGCAATTCAACATATATTTTTGCCCTGTGTTTTATATCGTAATGCTAGGCTAGGCATACCAAAAGTAGTAAAGAATGAACGACCTTACGTTCAGCATCTCTGGTCTGAGCCCCTCTGCATTTTATTTTGGTTTATGTCCCCCTGCTACACACATATTTTGCCAGTTACTAGCTAATTCTAATCACACTTTTGCCTCATTGTTGGTAAAACATCCACAAGCTGCCTTCAGATGGTACAAAGCCATCATGAGCGGCAAGCATAATTTGAGTGTAAGGTTTGCATAGATGTAATTTGGCATTTGCCCTTCTTAAATTTAAACAGCTTTCTCCTCTATCTATCATAAGCTACCCTTATATGAAAGGACGGCCTCCTGAGCACAGTTAGCTCTTAGTTCACCACTAATTGCTAAGTACAGGAATGCCTTTGAGCATAGTTTTTTAGCTCTGGTGAAATTAAAGTGTGATATTTATAGTTTGCTTTGGATTGACGGACCTTGATAACAGATGGCATATGGTGTGTGCAGTGAATTTAACTTTGTCTGCAGTTTTGCCAACTGCATGGTCACACAGTAGAATGAGAGTGGATTTGAATGGACTTTGAATAGATGCTCTCTACAGGGTGGAGATAGAGGTTGTTTTATACATTCATCGGGTCAACACTTGTTCACATGTATAGCCGAACGTGCTAGTCTCGTCTTCTTTGTTACTGTTACTGTTTGTTTTATAAACTACAGATGCAATTTGTAGAATGTGAGAAGTGGTTGACTTGTTTGTTCAGTGTAACTTCCAATTACAGGTTGTTGACTTTAATTTCCCTTAAGAAAACCACAAATATTTCCGGATGTTCGGATTAATAAGCAAAGGAGGATATAGGCTTGTGTATATATTTTCTGTTTGGTGAAGGGAGGCAGTGTATAATCTTAAGATTGCAGCTGACCTTGGGCTAAACCATTAAAATCAGGTACGTATTGGGTTAATTCTCCTCTCGGTGCTCCGATCACAGTGATGATAAAGATCTGGAGTTGGTCGCCAAGTGTCTTCAATGGCAGCTCACTGCTTCTAATGTGTGTGCTAATGCTAATGCTAGGTACTGTGTGTGTATTATGCATAAAATGAAGAGACTGAATTTCCCTAGAGAGATAAAGTGAGTTAACCTAAACTATAACCAACCCATTAGGCTGGACAATACAACCACAATATTGGCCTTGATTGTAAAATGAAGAAACGGGTTGATTATTTTATTTACATTTTTTGTAATTCACAAAAACGGTGTCAAATATATTAATAGATAAAAATGACATAAGGTGAAAACACTACAGCAAGCCATAACCATCTGAACATGAATACACTTATACCATTTAGTCATTTAAAAATCAGATCTTAAATCTCCCTTCCTCTACTTGTAATCGATTTTACATAATAGCTTTGAATTTTACTTAATGTTTATTCATTTAATGTATTTTACACTTTTTCTGCTTTGTGTTATTACCTGTCGTTGTGATGCATCAGGGCTTGTTTATTATGACGCGACATCATTCCAAATGAGGCTTACCCCTCAATGATTTCTCAAGTTGAATGAAAGACAACGGTGATGATGATGATGATGATGATGATGATGATAATGATTATGCAAGAATGATGATAAAGGCACAACCCAAAAAATGCAAGGGGATGAGAAGTACTTGAGAATCAAAATATGAGATGTAACAAGATGGAAAAAAATGCACAAGGCACAAAGTTTTGTTTTTTTAAATCAAAATGAACAAAATAAGTGCAAACAAAACCAGTAGTTGGTATTAAACAGGATGATAACAACTTAACAACATGAAAACAATGTAAAATACTTATTTGTGGTTTTAAATTATTTTAGTCATTATAGTCACAACTTGATGAACAACAGCAACAAAACATTTAAGATTTTGTGTTTTAGAAGACACTATAGACAAAATAAACAGATCGTTATGTATGTCATCATTCTTTCATCAGCGAGCCCAACAACAATCCAACAGGCAGACAAAACTACCAAGGTGCTGCCATTGTCTTAGTTCTCTTCCAAACTGACATTCACAAAGTATTTTAATGGCTTTGTAATGCCACTTCTGCCCCCCCACCCCTGTTTCCTCTCCTACTTCTGGGTCATGAGTAGTAGACGGACACAAAGCTTCTCATTCTTTGTCCCTTTCTGAAGTCATCCCTTCAGCGGCTGGCTAATCTGACTGACCATCAGCAGCCTCTGTCATGGTCAGGGAAAAACAGATAGAGAGAAAAAAGGCTGTGACAGATAGCAAAGAACGGGGGGGGGGTGACTGCCCATGTGGCATCTGCTGAACAGAGGAGTATTGTATGCCAGCAAGCCATGGAGGAACAGCCACCTTTATTACAGGATAAAACTGGAGCTTTAACTCCAGTCCATCATGCAGCGATCTGCCCTGTGAGAAGGGCATGAATGAGTTCAGTGTGTTGTTTACACTGTTATCAATGCCTTTATGGGATCTTTATTAAAGGTAGTAATACAAACCTCCAGACGTTGTTCGTCAACAGCCTCATGTAACGTGTCGCCATAAGTCTGTTACAAGATCATGCTGTGAGCTGGTTTTAATATAGTAACATCAGTCACCAGGTCAGGAAGGGTGACACATTCAAGGGTAGAGTGAGGAGGGGAAGATCCTCCTTTAATGTACAAATATCAAGTGAGAATTTAATCCAGTAAAATGAGCACATTGCATCTTGGAGACATAGATTTTCTGTGTCTGAAGCAGGATTTCACTAGCACACAGTAGAAAGTAGAGTGGCTGTCACACTCTGCAGAAGGCCATCTAGGGTGAAACTGCTTTGTTAATCAAAGTGAGAGTCAAATTACGCTGAATCTACCTGAAGCATCTGCTCCAGAAAGACTCATTAGAACTGACATGGAACTCCTCTGCTTACTTGATCGGTTTAATGTGTGTCTTTGCAGAGGATTTGCTCGACTAGTGCAATATGACTAAAAGATATTGTTGAAATGTAGGTAACAATGTACATTACAGCTGCAGTGACTAATTTGTTGTCCACTACTAAATTAATCAATAACTACTGGGATCATTGATCACTTTGAATATTTTTCTACGGATAAAAAAATCAAGAACTCATCAGAAGCTTTGGGAAACATTGAAATGCGTTTTTTTATGGACCAAAAAATTCATCGATTAATTTAGAAAAGAGTCCGCAGATTAATTGAAAGTGAAGGTAATTACTTGCAGCCCTAATATACATATCACGAAGTGGCACATTTTATGTACAACATTTTGGCTGATATCTGATGCCAATACTGTTCTTACTTTTCCCACCTTAACAAAAAACTGTTGACTATAAATATAAAAATAGTTATTTTAAAGTCTTTTAGTTATTATTGCTGATTGAACACAGGTTCACACAACCACAAAACACAACTTTAATATCCTCTTGAGACCCAGTAAGTAAAAGTTTTGGCTTTTTTACATTAAATAATTGCCTTGATTGTAAACAGCATGATGCACCAGTTTTTTCAGATACATTATTTCTTTTTTTGTGTGTGTGTTTCTTTTATTTATTTATTTTTTTACCAAGTAAAGCTGTGAAACTCTTGTACAACACAAAATACAAACATGCAGTGCTGGATCTCTGGAGGATATAACACTTTCATATAACTTTAATATAAGACGTCTTTTATGCTGACACCGCTACTGGAAAATATTAAAAATACTGATACTGATCTGATCCTCAAAATAAACTTATTATGGCTTTATCTGATCAGTCATATGGTGTGAACACATTGTCCATCCACAGCTGATATGTTAAATGCCTGCATAGTGTGTGCAGGTAAATTTTTTTTGGTGAGGAATTCAGACAGTCTTTACATAAACATACATGTACACATGTTCATATCACAGTCTGTCAGCTTTAAAAATGTTGTTGATGTTGAACAGCCGTAGTATGCAGGTCATTTTAACCCAGAGTGCCTGTGCTATCTTTTGCAGGCAAATGTAGTGTTACAGTGGCAAACAGGTCTATGTACACTTTAAATTTCACAAATGTCAAACCAGAGATGCAGTTTAAAGACTGTGTGAAAGCATTAGCATGGTGTCTTTTGCACCATCTTGCAGTGAGTGGAGGAAGAGATCAAGAAGGGGTCAAAGGTGAAGCCAAGAGGCCAGTCTGCTATCTCAGACTTGTGTTTCACATCATTCACTTCTGTTTCTCTTTTTCCCAAACAGTGTGCCAGCTGGTTTTGCTGAGTGGTGCAAGTGGAGGATAGGGAAAGAATTCATAAACAGTGAGATTAGCCTCTGTGTGGAGTGTGGAGTCAAAAACAAACGGTGCTCTCTGTGGCGTGCTGAAGAAAGGATTCTCAAGCCTCCAGCAGCCTCATATCAGCTAGACAGCAGCCAGGTAGAACGGGATAAAAGACAAGTCTAATGACAGACAAAGGAGGCACTGGAAAGTACAGGCCTCATGTTAATGCCTATTAATCTGGTGGTTTAGTGTGCAGTAAAGGCTAACAATGATGAAAAGTCATGTTGGTGCTTTTAAAATGAATCAGTTAACGGTATCTGTCCACTTCATTTATTTGGACATTGGAGAATGTCACAGATGCAAAGCAGTGTCACAGCTCTTGTACTCATATACTTTAATATACATGCATTTATTAGTGGTTTGTCTAATTCCTACAAAAGATGATCTGTAATTGAGCTTCTCACACTTTTATATTAATACACTGAGATTAAATTTAAATTCAAAGTGATGTAACAATAACATCTGTCAATATATGTATGCATAGACAGAATGTAAATAGTGTGTGACGGTGGGATCAGCAAGTTTCACACTCTCCTCAGTCAGGTGACACTGTGTAAACAGTCACATAGGCATTTTGTGTTTTAGCTCCAGAGTTATTACACCTGTCTAGATGGGCGCCACAGGCAGGCAGGCTTGGGATCAGCTACTGATAATTACAACACAGAAATATTTTAGGTTTTTGTTTTTTAATTGTACAATGGCTCTCGTCTTTCTTTCTGTTACTTTGTAAATAATTTGTATAAATTTATACATTCAAAATGGCTAGCTATTAGACAGTGTGGTGTGGGTAATTCTGTATCACAGCTCAAAAGTTCTGGGTTCTCAGTTATGTGTTGAGTTTAGTTGTATTCACTGCCGTGTAGTTTTCTCCTGGTTGTACGATTCCCCCTGCTGGTCCCCCTGACCAAGGTACTGATGAAGATCTTAAGTTGGTTCCTGAGCACCTTCCATGGCAGCTCACTTAACATTAGATATTGAGCTAAAAACAGCTTACACTGAGGGGAGATAACAAAGAAGTTGAGGATACAATCAAATCCTAAACAACTTTGGCTTTTAGGAAAACATTCATGACCTCATTAATCTTTATGTTTAGCAGCATTTAGCATATTTGGTTCCTCTGTTTACAAGGAAACAAATTATCCTTCTTAGGAAAACATTCAGCTAAGAGATGTCCTTTGGTGCTTTTTTAGGAGACCTGTAACAGTCAATGTTTTATGCTGACCAAAATACATACTACATAATGATATTAGTTTTATAGGTGTGTTTCCCAAACTTAGGCTACGTGTAAACGTAAATCCTGGTATCTGGCAAAACAGAGATTTTTCTCTGTGTTCTGTTGTTTACACGATGATGGGCACGCGCACTGAAAACGATGGTTTCTAAATACTCTGGCCAAAGTGGTGATTTCAGTAAATCTTCATTTTCGCCTTTGCTTGTAAACGGAGGGAAACGGATCTCAGACAGATGTCACAGTTTTCGAAGGAAATATTGTACCACTTTACATGTGATGATACAGTATAGAGGAAGAGGATAGAGCTAATAAGTGAAGTTTGGTGCTAGCGAATGTTAGCATCTTAGCTAATTAGGGTCCAGTGCATCTGCCTCACAGGATCTTTGCGTATTTACTTGATTTAGAATAAGGCTTTTATGAGGTGTTTCCACATCTTCATATTTTATTTATGAGTCCTTTATCTGTTCTGTCCAGTTCAGTGGAAGGTAAATGAAGTAACAATTTACGTCCTCAGTCTTCATGAAATAAAGACAAAACATGATTGAAAAACAGACCACAGCTGTTGACGACTACAGAACTAACACTGTTGGACTCAACAGTATTCAAACCCTTTTTCATCCGCTCTGGCACATCAGAAAGGCAGCTTGTGATGGTAAAAAAAAAAAAAAAAAAAGTTAGCGCTTTATCTATTTGCATTGCATTGTATTGGTTGCATGTCTCGGATTTGTGTGGAAGCGAATTTGCGAATTGTGGGATGGTGGGGGAAGGAACCACCCTTCTTGCCTCTGATTGGCTAGAAAGGCTCTTCTCCGATTGGCTACAGTCAAGTTTTGTTGTGATTCTTTTCAGGATTCTGATTGGTTAATGGTACTTGATCATCTCACCACACTGCCATCTACAGGCTTGGCATGATGGTGTAGATATACTGGGCCAAAAGTTTTTCTGAAAATAGTCACATGTACACAAGGTTTGTGGGTTTTTTTAAACGGAGCGGGGGAAATATCTGTTTTCCAAAATATGTGTAAACATAGCCTTAGGGTCACGACCTAAAATAGGTTGCAGAACTGTATCTAGAAAAATGCTTAAAAAGACGAAAAGCACATAAAAAATGCAGGAAACCAGGAAAAATATAGAAGAAAATGTAGATTTTTGGCAAATTTAGGTCCTGAACAACTGGCAATGCTTTGAATACACACACTAGGGATAAAAACTTGGCAGCATGAACAGCATTTCCAAACTAATCTTAGAGTAAAGCTGTGGGATTCTATAAGGTCCTACGAACTTACACAGATGTTTGATTATTTTGTGCAACTGCCTGTGCACATTTTGCAACTTTTTGCAATTTTTTGAAGATCCTCACCTTGTAAATGTGGCATGTGATAAGAAATAATGCGTTGTGCAAATATTTCCCATGGATTGCAGCAGCCGATTATACTTTATAAGTATGACTGAGTTTGACTAAATTACAGAAAAGTGAAACCATTGGGGATGATACTGAGGTTGTAACTTTTCTCAACATTGTCATCTCCAGGCTGCACCATGGTGTGTGACATTTACACTGAGGAGCACAGTTAGCAAACACACCAGTTCTCAAGAAATGAATGTATCTAAGCAAGTGATAGAAATTAAAAGCTTGTCAATGGTGTTTGTGCATCCATGTGTGAGGTGCACACCTGAGTAAAGGTCAGTTATCTGTTTTTTGCTTGTTCATCTGTGTTTGTCACATCAGTGGAAGACTTAGTTTTTAAAGAATATTTTACAAGGATCAATGAAAGTTGGTGGGGGTGTGCAGCAGATGCTACCACATTCAGGATTCCATCCAAGTTATTTTTAATTTGCTTTTGCAGCAGACAATATAGCTAAGAAAATGTATGTGAGTGATTTAGACAGGTGCTGAAGTGAAGAGAAGTTATGTAATAAGATATTTGAGGTTTCTTCCTATTCACATAAACAAGGATTAGCCCTGGAACCACTCGTCAAACCCATCAGACCAGCAAAATAAGTATTAGCCAGAGTGTTTTTATTGGTGCAAGTCTACGATGTGTTCACTGCTCAGGCATCCTTCCTCCTCATCACACTGAACCAGGCACTCCTCCACTGGACTTTCCTACCCTGAACATGAAATAATTTCCAACTATGTGTTATCTGAACAGTTCTGAAAGTGAGCTGTGGTGATGTCCACTCCCTGTGAGATCTGGAAATTGCGAGTTAAAAATGTGTGGTTGAAACGGCCTAAATAGTTTTCAGAGTTCCTTGCTGATTTATGCGTATTCAGTCCAAAAAGTGTTTTCATTAGCATCAAGAGAGAGAAAGGAAAGTGGTGATAAAGCAAAGGGCTGCAAAGCTTCTGTTGTAGTTTAGAACCACATATTCAATTGACATCAAAGACAAGCAAGTCACAAGTTGAAGAGTTGGAACCAGAGATATTATAGATGTCAAATTTAGCCTACATTGGTTTTTATTATCCTATATAATGCGGGGACATATGGCAGTCAGTGTGTGTGTGTCCAACATAATTTTGTTTCTAGACGATACCTGCAAAACCTTTCAATGTTTTTTCATCAAACTCAATATGATTTATTAGTTATGTGTTGGAGTGATGACTTCTGCTATTATCACAAGCAATATGACTTTTTCACCAAACCAAGCAGCCTTAGCATCAAATACGATTTACAAAACCACTGTCCAAACTCGTAACAAACACAGCCTTATGTATAGTGCAAAGCCATTTCATTCTAATACCCCATGAACCATAAACCTTGAAGGAGAACAAAACGAATTATAGGTGCTATTATACTTAAAGGTGTTTTCTCACCTGAATTTCATTCCGTATATGTATTACAATGTGTTACAGTGTTGCGCATCGCCTTGTTTTGGTGCGTGTTAACACTGCTCCATGCCCCCAACACCACACCCATGTAAACAGGTGGAAGCCGTATTCCTTCATGCACTCACTAAAAATCTTGAATACTTTGGAGGTTTTTGTGTTATCGACCAATTTATGCTCATCTTCCCAAATGCCAACGAGGCATTCTATCTCTTCCTCCATCCAAATTGCTCCTCGACTCATTTTCTCCACTTGCTTATCCGGCAGCTGACGAAAGGTATTCATTTAGGCTAAGCTCATTAGCCTACTGTCTGTTTACGTCTAGCAGTGACACTTTTTCAACAGAGCCACTCTGCTTTATGGTAGTGTTTGCAACATCGCAGTGTATCATACTCAGAGTCGGACCTGGTTGCCTGATTACTGCTTACCTGATTACTGCTTTCACATATGCCCAATCAAACTGTGCCAAAGACTTGTTCCGGAACAACAGCTCCAATCGATCCACTTGTGAAAACACCCCAAGTTAAACTTACTTCATAATACATTGTTCATTGTAGTTATTTAATTCTCATGCTTTTGAGAACTATAGCAAGAAAGGGAAATTGTGTTTCTGTAATCCATCTCTTAACTTCCTAACTGTAAGCTGATAACACATAATAGGTAGAAATCCCCGACATTTTACATCACATTTCCCTTCCTCCTCCAATTTGTCTTAAATATTATAACAAAACCTCTTAAAATGAGAATGTTTTCTGTAGAAACAGGAAAAGGACAGTCATTTTCTTCTTTTGAGCTTAACAAAGTGCTATCGGCCGACTCCAGTTTCACTGACAAAGCAGCAGTGAGATGAGAGGCAGGTTGTGATGGAATCTGATACCACTGAGCTCCAGTGGAGGAGGAAGCGCTGGTTGTATATCGATGTGTGTGTGTGGAATGTGGTTGAGAGTGGAGATTAGTGTGTGTGTGTGTGTGTGTGTGTGTGTGTGTGTGTGTGTGTGTGGGTGTGTGTGTGTGTGTGTGTGTGAGTCAAGACATTAGTGTGTAAGAATGTGAACTGTGTGCGTTGGAATTCGGTCCTTTATATGTGTGTGTAGTTGCTGACAGGTAGCCACTTAACTTAGCCACAGAGACAAATGGGAGCATTATTAGATGGACAAAATGTCTTTGAAGCTTTGGCAGGACACCAAAATGAACACCTGATGGATGTGACAGAGGAGGAGATGCTGTAGAAAATGACTGCAGGCAATTATCTCTGTTACGACAGCAGAGTAGGGAACGACCGGATGTTTAATTCATGCACAATCATACACACTAGTGACGCATTCACCCACTGTGCTCTAACATCCCTTGACCCCTTTCAGTGCATTACTGGTCTTTTGTTACTGTAAACTCTCAGTATTTACAAGAGGTGAGTTGCATTTAAAATTTGGGGCGCCCGTCTGCCATGTTTTGGACTTCTCAATTAAGCTATTGTTCTTCACCTCCCCCTCACCTCATGCCTCCTCTCTTTCCTAGCAACCAAAGCACATTGAAAATGACTCATAGGTGCCGGAAAAAATGGGGTTACACAGCTTTGTTTCCACTTTGTCTCCACTCTTAGTGTACTGCATAAGTAGGGAGGAGGAATTTGTTCATCGGTGGATCAAAATGAGGGTGTTGTTAAATCTGCTTGCACTAGCCTTGATAAGCAGATGAGTCTGATAAACTTCAGTGAACGTCATTTCCTGTTATTGGAAGTGCATTGTTATTGCTTGAAAATGGCACCAAATATGGAAGTATCTTAAAGATTGCTGATGGCTGGTTGACGTCTGTTTTCATAAATTTTGTCAGGGTTCATTCTGGTTTTGCTTTATGTGGACCCTTTAATAAATGTATTGGTGGTCCTTGAGTAAATTATTCCTAAACCTCATACAAGGCTTCAGTGTGCACTGTGTGGGCTTCGATTGACAGGTGTGATTGACAGTTCATTCTTTAGCTGAAAGGACTGTCAGTCACACTGTGTACATGCATTGTTTTCCTGTCAGACAGCTTGACTATAGTTGTGCTTTAGTTACACAACCAGACCAGTTAATGACTTTGTTATGCAGATGTTAAATGAAGCTGACAGTACTTAATTGAAATATCTTTAATTAATGTTATTTTTAATTTGTTACTGCCTTATATACTCTGTCAGCTAGCCTGCTTTTCCTGCTTTGTTGTCTATATTAACATTTATCAGGTAGCTGAAAGTACTTGATGGCCTTTAACATAGTCTAGTTAGCAGTGTGGACAGTGTTTTCACCAAGTCAGTTGCAGCACTAGCTAGGTTATTATTCCTCTGTACTCCCCAGCTTAGTTACTTAACTAAAAAAACCTGCCCTGGTAGTTACATTAGCTACATTAGCTAATGTTAGCATTTACTCAGGATCACATTATATACTAATACCTTATATTAATGGTTTCCAAATTTTTACAGGTGAAGACTCAAAAACACAATGTTAGTTAATTTTCTGTTGTGTTTTCTTCATATTGTTGCATCTTTTATATATAACTTAATATATATTTTCTTCTCTCCATCTTTTACCTCTCTTCTGGATCTTACATAGATCAACATTTATATAATGTTCTACTGTTTTAATTCAGAGAATGATTTCACATATCTAGTTATTCTTGTGTATTTTACTCTGACAATGGACTCTGCAACTTGTTTTAGGTCCAAGTTTGGGAACATGTAACTTGTATTGGGCATCGTTGTTACCAAACACAAGCGTTTTTGATAACAACTAACAAGTGGCTGAAAGTGCTCGGTGGCATTTGACATTAGGTTGAGTTTTACCTTGGAGCCCAAAGGCCAGATTGTAGTCTTGACTTTACAAAGTGGTAGTCCACAAACCAGTAAAAGTCATGGCAGCCACATCCCCTTCTTTTATGAATGGAAGCCATAAACGGGCATATTTGCCCCATTTGGCTCAACATACTGGCTTGTGTTGCTAGAGCCTTTAGACCTGGGTTCCATTGTCAGCTGGCTTCTAAAAACTGTTGATTTTGTTCACATTCTTCCCTCTGAGAAAAGCTCAGCTGACCACAGTACCAGTGTAGGTCAAACACCTTGAAACAAGCTCAGATTGAGGCCACTCCACATGTGAACCACTGAGTGTCTTGTTTATGACCAGACCAAGATCACTTTCACCAAATGATCTTTGTGTAGTAGTTCTGGTCTGCATCTGAGTACAGTTACAATAATGAGATGTACACAATAAACTTTTCATCTAAGTAAACAAACCAGAGTCAGATACAACTGGAATAAACAATGTAGGTTTGAAAATGAGATATAAAGGAGTCCCTGTGAGTCATAAATGCAGCAGACGGAGAACTAATTTCCTGCCTTTTCTTGCTGAATCATCTTGTTCTGTTTTTCCCTAACACAGAGACACACACAAAATGTGTAGAGCTGCTTCATTGGACACAAACGCTCACTGCTCTCTATGTAAATACCTCAGTTTGGCTTTTGACTTCATCTTCATCATCTGAGTCTGACTACTAATTGCATGTAATAACTCGCCCAGCATGTGCTTATTTCACTCTTTGAATAGCACAGACAGGAAAGAAAAGCTTATGATGATCAGGAATGCTTTGGTATTGTCTGTGAGATTAAAAAAAGGCTCCCAGTAGGACAAGGGAGGCACAGTACATGGACTAGCTCTTCCTGCTCCTGGATTTCTTTCATTTCGTTCACTTATGCTGTTTTAGTAATGAATGCAGTAAACAATGAGCTTTTAGGAACAAAAACCAATAGAACTCAGAGATATTAGTGCTGTTAATGAAAGCAGTAGTACTAAAGTTTTTATTTCAAAGTAGAGCTACAGCTATTGATTATCTTTGTATCCCATTTATTGATTCTTTTCCTCGATTCTCGATCCTCGATCAAATAATCATTTAATCGAGGATCGATTAAATGATTATTTGAATAGGCCCAAAAAAATAGCAAAAATGTGAAGAAGACATGTTTGAAAGTGACAAACAACTCGTCCTTTATTCCAGAACCAGCTGAAACAACCATAAAAAGTATAAAAGTAAAAAGATATATAAATAATATCTATATAGAAATAACAACAATTACAACAGTATAAAAGTATATATAAAAAATATCTATAGATGTAAATAACAATAAACAAGTCAAATGATATCTACAAACAACATGTGCACTGCAGTCTTCAACACTTTTGGATCCAACTTACTAACCACTTAAGCTGGAAGTAAGATACAACTAAAAAAATAAAGACAAATATTTGTAACATTTGGGTGAAAGCTTAAAAGTTCAAAGGAGTAAGTTATGGTTACAATGAAGCAAAGTGAACATTTTCTGCCTTTTTGTCCTCGTCTCTTCTGAGCTACGCTCCATGTTGTTTGTATTGATCCTGGCGTCATGTGCATCACAATAAGTGTCTGTGTAAAATCCAACAACAGTATTGTAGTCAAGACCGCACCATCTGAGACCAAGACTTTTAAGGTTCGAGATCAAGTCAAGATCAAGACCAAGGCAGGTTGAGACCGAGACAAGACAAAGACCGTACATACAATGAAAAATTATTAGAAGAGTGAACAAAGTAAGAATTCTTTATTTTAAGATTGATTTACAGTGACAGTAATGGCGACAAGCACTTTTTTTTAAAGCACTACAATGCTTTGGTATCGTTACGTCTAGGCGGGGTTCTGACTTAAAGGCGTTCAGTCATTATCCCACAGATGGTAGCTTCGCACCACTGGATCTTCAGCAAAGCACATGAACCAAATGTCTGAACCTGCAGTTCCTCTCGTACTGAGCAGGATTACTATTGCAACAACACATCATCAGTAGGGTAAAACTAACCTGTCTCATGGCGGTCTAAACCCAGCTCACGTTCCCTGTTAGTGGGTGAACAATTCTACACATTGTGAGTTCTGCCTCACAAAGGAAGGGCCGACATCGAAGGATCAAACGGCGACGTCGCAATGTACGCTCTGCTGCCACAAGCCAGTTATCCCCGCGGTAACTTTTCTGACAACCTCCTGCTTAAAACCCAATTTATCTTAATTCTTATTTTATGTTTCTGTGTCGAAAATCCAGCATCCATCAACCGAACAGCAGCTGTTTCATTCACAGAATTACAGCATTAAAATGATGGTTAACATACCAAGCCTTAATAAAATGCAATGACAAAACACTCAAATGTCTTCACCATCCAAAATTTTTGTATGATAAAAGACTGGATTTCCCTCAAATAGGCTAACCTTTGTTCTCATTTTATTTTAAAAGGCTCAGTCATTCAGTACACGACAGTTAATTTTTCTGAGTTAGCACTGTTGTCATCAAGGTTTATCATTTATCAAGGCAGCTGCAATTATGTTATATCTTCACATTTTTAGTTTTGACCTATACATTTTTTAACAGATCTTTTTTGCCAGTAGCTTTGCTTATTTGCCTGTTTTATCCTTATTAATTCTTACACCTTTAAAATGTATCTAATTTACATGTACAGTAAACTGGCAAAGCCTCCTGTGTATTTTAATTATGTGACACACATTTTAAGAGAGAAATATGGCCAGCATCATTCTTAATTATGAGAAACCCAACTCACAAGCTAACGTTAGCAAGCCAAATATTCCCTGTAATGTATTCCAAACTTTAACTCTGTAATGTACAGTGCATTAAAAGACAGGGATCACAGAACGAGTATTTACTTGATGTCTGTGGATGAAAATCTTCCCAGATGTCAGACACAAACTGCTTGTGCAGTTTATTGTTAGGTTACCTCTCCCTGTCCTTCCTTTTGAGGTGATGGTAAAAGTTTGATGTGGTCCCTGCCATTTCTGTAGTTGTGCACTGCAGAATCTATACACTACTGAGTGTTTCCGCTTGCATGTCGTTTTACAGATGTGTTCTATGTGGTTTTGGAAACCAAACTGTATTTCTAATGAGTTTGCAGACATCACTGCTGCCGGACATGTAAACACCTTCTCCTGGTCTTCCTTCACTCTCACCACATGCATGAGGGTGGGGGGAGTGTTGTCACTTGTGCGGTGTGTCTGTATGCAGCCATTGCTGGGGAAACCGTGGGAAACAAGTCAAGTAACCAATAACTGGTTGCTTAAAAATAGATCCCTTTATGCTCTAATCAGTGGCGTGAGCAAATAACTTAACAGCGGTGGTCTTGACCGGTCCTGTCGGTACAGTCCAAGACCGGGACAAGACAGAGTAAAAATGCACCCGAGACTGAGACGAGACAAGACGTTAAAAAAGCGGTCTTGAGACCAAGACCGATCTCGAGTACTACGACACTACCCAACAGAAGAACCAATGTTAATTGATAATGAAATTAAGGAAATTAAGCTTTGATTCAACAAATTATAATTGAAATTGAATAATTGTTTTAATTGATTTGAATCAATCGATTAACTGTTTCAGCTTTTTTAAAGTACTGCTGTTTTTATGAAATGCATAACTGTTGAGGCCCTATGCTCCCCAAGGAGGAAAGAGGACGAATGAACTGTTATGGAATACAGTTTCTCCATGCTAGCAAAGTTTGTCTTTTCCAACATGCCTCAAATGCATTCCATACTTATGATATTCATAATTGGGTTTTCGTTGGTGTATAATCTTCAGAAAATAAGAACTATTAGGTTTTTGTTACCACAGAATGAGAGGTATTCATTTAGTTGTATGTTAAACTTTACTGCCACTAAGTATTACTCTGCCACTAAGGTAAGCTCTTATCTCTCTTCATGAAGTCATTTGTACAGAGAGAAAGGCTAAAAAAAAAAACAAACAACAGAAGTCCTTTAGTGTTCAAACAGTATTCAAACAGGATTCAGACAGAAAACCATGCCATGTAACTGAGTATATAGAGCAAAGCCTTTCAGTAACTTCTTCAGCATTTATTATTCTAACATTTCTTATCCTCAGTGTCCTGTATGTTAGGTCATGATCTTTGAATGACAGCTGTCCAAAATCTAGGTGTAGTCTATATATGAACAAATACCATATTTCAGCTACAGTAGATTGAGTGTGCTTCTACAGGTTTGAAGGATGGATGTACATTCACAAGCAATATGAAACTGTAGCTCCAAGAAAAATTGTTAGCAAACGCAGCTATTATAAGCCAGTTTTTTATGTAAAAAAAGCTACTTGTTGATTTCCCTCTGGCATGCAAGACCTGCACAAACAGATGAGAGTTGATGTGATGCAACATAAAACTGAGCATATTGCCTAATGTTTCTGAAATCAAATGGAACAAATGTGCTCAGAGCCAAGTTCAGAAATTGTAATCTCTGTCTCTTGCTCCAACAGGTTCTGTTGTGCCTCCCCTATACCTCACCTCTTATCACGAATCTAATCAAGACCATGGAAGGCAAGGGAGTCTGTAGATGGACTTGAACACATACACTGTTGATTGTGACAGTAGTATATGTAATTTCCCCTTCTTTTACCCTACAACCCGACTCTAAAGCTGCTCTGAAAAACAACCCAAAGTCTTACCACAGATCTGCACTCGTTGCCTTGTCAATCCCTTTTATTGGAGACAGATAATATGCAACTCATTATGCTCTGCAGGACTGACTCTCCGTTCCCTAAGAAAACAACCTGAAGTTGTTAGAAAAACTAGAAATTTCTTTAGTATGAATTAGTATGAGCATTAGCATCAGCTCATGGGAGGTACTGATCACTGATGCCCCATTATGGCTGCTGTCACCATGCCAGTGAATGGCTCTGATGATCGTTCCATTCTGACAGACTGTGAGTGAGACACCAGTCTGCAGTGGAAAATGCTGCATTTGTACTTTTCAAGGTTACACTGCGTCTGTATGTCTGACACTGAGATATTATGATTGATTCCGTATGTCATCTGCTCACAGTTGCGCGTGTGTCTTGTCTCCAGAGGATAATAGAATCTTGATGTGATGTGGTGAAAAGATTATCATAAACATACATATTCATAGATGTTATGTGATATCACAGAGCAATCCTACCGCCATCTTTAGGACCGCCCAGGGGACCGTACACTAAGGTACACAACATGCCTTCTATCTGCTATGCTGTGGGCTGTAGCAACAGCAAGTCAAAGAAAACGGGCCACAAATTTTACAACATCCCCTTAAACCCAGTCAGAAGAGAGAAGTGGCAGGCTGCCATCAGGAGGGACCACTAGACACCAACAAAACACTCCAGACTGTGCAATGACACACTGATCTCAATAAATGGCGTTATATGTCACGCCAGTTCTTATGGCATGTAGCGTGCTATACCTACGCATTTTTGACCTTTCGCATGTTATTCAACGCCATTTGATCACGTGTCAATTGACACCAAGATTGCCGGTTCCCATAACCCTAACCCTAACCCTAAGTGTGTGGTATTTGACGCATCGATTAAGGTTGGACAGGGGGCTAATGACAGCGTGAACCTCAAGAAAGCTTAAAATGTGTACAGATAACATGCAAATTAAAAGTGGCGTGTACACGAGTCATGATATCACGTTGCAGAGATCAATCACAGTTATTTTATCATCAACCCCTTAACAGTCTTAGATCCCGGTCCCAGGACGTAGACATTATTATTTTAAACAACATCCATGTCCACAGCTCCCTCATTAATACACCTCCACTTGTTGTACATCAAATGAAAGCTAACAAACTTGTCTTTATGAATATATAAACCATTCTGAAGTGCAACACCACATACACAAAAGGTTGTTTTCCAGAAAAGGAAAATGTGAGAAATTTGGCTTTTCTTACTTTTGAAGGCTGTCTGCAGATCAGTCATCCGTGGATCCCAACAAATATGGTCTGGTTTTCCTCCTAACAATCCTGCAAATATAATTCAGTAAAGTGTTTAGGTTCAAAACACACGTAAGATCCACAAAGGCACAGAAACAGCATGAATATTTGTACAACCTGAGATCAATGTTGGTGATTTTTTTCCATTTTCCTGGAAGATATCCTCCCTGTAATTTACTTTTTCTGCCTGTGATACCAGTAAAGATTGAGCGACTAACTTATTAACTTTTGATTGACACCTAACTTGGCCAACCTAAAGCATCCTAGGGGTTACTGATAGGAGGGATATCAACCAAGCGTCAGAGACACGTAAATGGTCATGCCCAGCTCACACCACTGCTGTCTGACTAGCCATTCCCCTCTGTGCGCTTATGTCCTAAAGATGGCAGCGACAACAAAAAAAGGTCATGTGACTGACACCCAATGAATACAAATTCACCCTCTATGTCCCACGCTCTATACACAACGATGGTTGTTAGGTTTGGTTAGGTGTGGTACAGTTATTACTTTATCATCATATTGCAATTATTACACATAATCCTGATAATCATCATCATCCCCCTGTCTAAAAACAGTTGGCAAAACAGAAATTACATATTTTGTCATTATTTCCACGTCTTTTTCCATTGCTTGACTGCCGCTCTTTTCATGACATCGTCTTGTTGTGCCCCATTCTTTTCCTATTGAGTCCAAAGGAGAACTAGCACTGGAGCAGCTTATTTCAGTTTTGGCAATAAATGACACTTTTTCTTCATAAATAATAACGTATGTCAGTGTTTCCTGTGGAATTGATTGATTGGTTAAAAAATACAGGGGTAAAAATTGTACACAGAGCGCGCACAGCTTCCTATTGAAAATAGTAGGCCTATGATATATCACACAAATATATATGAATAATAAGTCCAATGCAACAGTGATGATTTTTTTAATCAAATGTAGTGTGTGGTGGCAAGGATTTTATCGCGACAGTGCACCACAGCAAAAGCTTACCAGCGGAAATGCTGTATGTGCATAACTAAACTATCATTAGACTTATGCTACAGTGATGGCATGATATAAAGTTGGCTTGATAGACAATTATCATATAGCAATTGCTTTTACTGATTTAGTATCAACTCAAAGTTTATTATGGTGACAACCCTACTTTTAGTCTTGATCTAATTGCTCTATTCATTTCTGCAGGTAGTTCAAATATAAATTGCCCTAAACCTTGCACACACAACTTTTAAAGTGAATACTACTGATAACTGACAGGATGACCTTTTTAGGGAATTACTGTATCTTTATTGCTTCTCTTGTGACAAATAAGAAAATCTTTTTATATATAGCACATTTATTTTGTGAATGATGAATTACAGCATATACAAGGCCAACAACCAACCATTCAAATCAATCCGAATAAAACATCATATAAATAAACCAATTGCGTATGGTAATCTCATACACTACGGGGATCAGACCAGTAGACCCCACAGATGACACCAGTTCTTAAACGTAGAAGGAGGAGGCTGTTCCAGGCTGTTCAGTTGTGCAGGTTCACACAGGTTTAACATGTGATAACATGAAGACATACTTTCACTGTTGTTACTTATTAGAGATGCTCTCACTCTCTCAGCTGCCTGCCCGCCTCTCCTCACTCTCACCATAAATTGATAATGATGTTGTTAGACACACATGCTCCATGGACCATCATGCATGTCACCACAGACTAAAAGACAAGCATCAAGTTTCATGAGATGAGGTAATGCCAAACAAACAGCATCACCAAGCAGAGTTCACCTTGTACACAGGTGACTCTCCATTCATACTAATCTGTTTCCATGTGGACTGCTGTCATATTCAAGCACACATACACGTCTCTAAGGATTTTTGCATCCTTGACTTCATCATACTAAAGTTTATGGAGCCTGTGTTGGGTTGGGTGTTACGTCATGCTGGTCTGTCACAGAAAAATGTAGTAGTCCACTTCCTGCTTCATACATAACAGCTCGTTATCAAGTCTGTGTATTGTTTCACTCTGCAGGCCTGTGTGCATTGCATGCGCGTGCACTTGAGGATTCTGCATGTCATTATTTCCATTGTGGGGCTCAGCTGCTGGTTGCTGCAGCCCATCACTCTCTCTGTCTGGGTCTCGGTCAGGGTCAGGTTTTGGTCACCCTTAGGCCTTGCTTCATTGTTCTCTGGAGGATCACTTGTCTGCTTTGAGTGGGGAATGGACAGATGTAGAACAGGGAGCAGAGCAGTTTGGGGGTGGTTTGGGTGGGCAGTCGTTTTTCTTTGTTGCTGTTGTTGACTTTGTGTGGTAATTTTACCTGTCTTTGCCAACGCTACATTGTATTTACAGACCAAAAATTTGTAATGGAAACAGAAGAATGACAAGATTTAACTTACAGAATTGGCTTGTTTTCAGCTTGATGTGCACAGCAAGCACACAATAATATCCAGGCCACTTACACATGTTAACATGACACTGATGTGGAAGGTCTTCAGTTCAGGCAAAGAAGGAAAAGGACAAAATTGTAAGAGTTGACACCACATGATTCCCAATGCCAGGCTCCTAAACTGAGCTACAAGCTATCACGCATGTGGTGCTGCTACTGTGGTTGTGTAGCAGAAACATGTTAAATACGATGGGATATGCCGCAGTGCATTTTCAGTTTGATTATATTGTGCAAAATATATTAATGCATTTACTTGGAGCACTTTACTTTTTTAATGAAAAAGTATGTTGCATTTTTCTTTAACAGTCAGTGAAAAGAAAAGTAAATGTTGCTGTGTCTGCTGTCAATTGTAGCCTTTAGAAAGAAACAATATAATCAGTAGGACAGAGTTGAAGACAATTACAATCAGTGCAGCTCTAGATCATCTTTTCTAAACTGTTGCTAGGAAACAATGATCATGACATTTTGAACATGGAGCAAAATGAACAGGGTCAGTGTAGAGGAGACCTGTTGGTGACAGATGAGTCCATCCCTTGGTATAGACTGCAAGCAAATAAAAAAAAATATACACACATTTAAAAAAAAAAAAACACAACTATCCTAATATCACCCCTAATTCATCTTTTTTGTTCTCTTTTCCTGCCACTAATTATTTTGACATATAATATTTTTATGTTGAAAAAGGTTTTGTCTTAACAGTTGAAATACTGTATTGATTTGACATACAAAAAGCAATCACCTGGATTTACCCAAGCAAATATCTAATGAAGCCTTGCATTGGATAATTAAAGCAATGAAATAAATGCAACTCTTTCACCAGCTAAACATGGTTTCACATATTATTGTGTGTAGGGGTGGGTGATATGGCATAAAATTTATATCAAATTTTTTTCCCCCTCTTATTCTGACAATGGTATTTTATCACGGTATTAAATCATGAAACAGAGCGGTCTTCTGAAAACATTATAGCTCTTTTTTTGCTCTATTTTTAATATGACAGGGTATATCTTAGCAGAGAATCTTTGTTTTTTGTGTAGAAAACAATGTATTTATTGGGTTAGGAGGAGAAAATAAACTGGACTTACATACTGAGGAGTAACCTGCCCTTTTCAAGCTGAGACAAAACACATACTAGGTTTCTAAAACCATCTCTTTCAACAGTTCATCTGGATCAGAAGCTTTGTTCATTTTTGCATTGCGTGATGCTCATTTCCTTAAGTTTTCTGTTTTGATGATGCTAAGCTAACAACACTTTCGAACATGCACACCTGTCACTCGCTTCTCTGAAACACATCATTTACCCATCAGCCACCTTTTGTGTTAAAGTGTAGGTGCATTAATTTTATGAAGGTGCAGCAGAAGTAAACCTCTAATACAACAGGAAGGATTAATTCTCCATTATGCATGAAATGAATCTAATATTTGTGCAGGAAACCCACTACACCTTTACACGGTAATTATGGTATTGAAAAATCCATATTGTGGCAGCATATGACACTGGTGACGGTATAAAAACTGGTATAACACCCACCACTAATTGTGTGTATGACTATTGTTTTCTGGGGTGTGTTGTGTATGTCATTTTTGCGATATTTTCTACTCGTAGAGCCAACGATATGATCTGATTTTTACTATACCCGACCCACTGCTCTCTTGGCCAGGTCTTAAAAAAGAGATTTTTGATCTGTTTGAGGATTTCACTGGATTAAATAAAGGAAAAAGAAAAATCCTATATAATATGCTGTATTTTAGAATATTATTGGACATAGTTGTCTGTGGGAAAACAGTAACCTTGACATTTAAAGGCCCTTCTGATGCAGCTCACTGTGTGTGTCTCATTCATTTTATTTCATTCTGTATCTTCGTCCACCCTGAGAAACTGTCCTGATTCAGGGCTGGAGTTGAAGTAATCTCTCTCATTGCTCTCTGTATTTTCTCTTCCTTTCACACGCACAGACATCATTTAACCCTGGTCCTTTAGTGACTCCGTCCTCAGAGGTTTGTCTCAGGCTCTGTGGGTGGGTGAAGGGAAGCTGATTGAGGATGAGGATACATTTAGGATTCTCAGTGGTTTGGAAACCTTTGTGTCAGCATGAGCAACAGTTTGGACGGGGAGAGCCCACAGTCTGGCTGATTTACACCTGTGTTTTGCGTCGTGGGCAGGGCCTGAGGTCCATGGGTGGTGACCTTAAGGAGGAAGTAGCTTCAGTGGGTGGCATGGTGGCCCCATACTGAGGTACAATTGTTGCAGAATAGGATTTAAATACTGAGTGATTAATGTAGTGCACAAATGCCTGTTATTGTGTTATTATGGGCTAAAAACACCTCATCCTGTTTTTAAAGGATGCAAGTTTTTGTTTTTGTTTGTGAAGAAAGCTGCTTTCCACTGGAAAATCACAGAGTTCGCTACATCCTCCTTTTCTTCAAATGCATTTTACTTCTTTTCATGAAAAACATGGATTTTGTCCACAAATCACAGTATTGGTAAACTTTACAGAGGCCTTAGATGCTGTGATGGAATTTTTTATTGTTATTTGACTAGAATGAATTGAACTTATTCATAAGTTTTGACCTCGCTTATAATACAATATTATTTATTTGTCTATTTTGGCTAATATGGTAACACTTTTCTCTCCGATAATGCTTTTTCTCCAGTGGTAGAGAAATCTTTGGCATGGGTTCTGTGCAAAAATGCCATATAATATCTTAAAACAATACAATTGTAGGTCCCTAGACAAGAACCAATCATGCAAACAGTTCAGTTCCTAAATGCCAGGTACAAGTGAAATTGTAACACTGTGTAACTTACTTCTACTTGAGGTGTTTTCTTTTACTGCAAAAGAAATTAGTCATTCAGATGAATTTACAATTACTTTAATGTGGTACATTTAACGTGTGCTTTAGCTGTAAACAGATTCATATGACCCTGTTAATATAAAACTTATTCAGCGCTGATACTAATGCACGTCAACATTTCCAATTATGTAAATATTTGCATTTTGTAGATGGCAGCTGTTTGAAAATGATTTTGGGCCTTCACAAACCGATGATGACAATTTTCAGAGCCTCATATACAGCTGCAAAACTGTCTTGTAATTCTCTGTCATACAGAAGTTCCTGAACTACTCCTGTCTCACATCCACACCTGGACTTTCACACACTGATCATCTCCATCTCCAGCCTCTTTCAGACTTCAGCAATTAATCAAGCATTGGGTGGTGTTAGAATGGAATTAAGTTACTTTTTTTAAGCAGAGATGCAACAGAAGCAAAGCTCAGGGAAAATGAATACTCCTATATTGTACTATCACAACGATAGCTGATGAATTTCATTACATCAATACATTTCTTTTATTTAGATTACATCATCTTTACCACATCATTTCTCCTCAGCAATTTATAGATTTCAGATGGTGCCACAACAACTGGTTCTGGGTAATCCTGGACACCTTCTAGTCCAAAGCTAACACTGTTAATGTAATGTATAACAAAATGACTAAATCATAGCTGTCACATTCTTTTAACCTCCTTCTTATTAATCCTGATCATGTGTTCCATAAGGATTTTTTTTCATCTTGTTAGACCATTTCATCTTTGTTTCTGTTGCATTGCAGTGCTGCTTTGATGACACTTCACCGACACCGTATGTATAAATATTTGCTGGTCATTTCAGGTCATATTAACATCAGATGATACTGACCGACTTAAAGATCTGCAGTGTGAAATTGTGACATTTCCTCTCAGAGTCCTGCACTGGGTCGGGTACCCGATGGGCAACCTGCAAAAACATGCGGGGATGGGTAAAAAAAAAAAAAAAAGAATTTTCGCGGGTATGGGCACGGTTAAAATGAAACAAAATGCAGGCGGGTAGCGGGCAAGGAAGTGAAAAAATAAAAGAAGATTCATGGATGAAAATAATTTGCAGGACATTTAATGATGATGATGTTCATCTAATTTCACCGTGGTTGATCCACAGCCGGTTTCTTTTATTGTGAAGTGAGCTTCACCTCTGTTTACATCCAGCCAATGACATCATTGAGCAGCGCAGACAGGTAGCTAGCACTGGCGGTGAGAGAAAAAAAAAAAAAGCACTGGCAGTGAAGAGGTTGTGACTCAGAGCCAGGGCATCACAATGGATGACATAAAGAGAAAGACAGCCAATGGCGAATATAAAATTGTGGACAATACACCCTCAAAGATCAAGTCGGTGTTGTTACAGACAGTGACAACAATATTGTCAGTGCTTTCACTGCCTGTAAAAAGTGCCAAAAGCTATTTGCTTATGATAGCTGCAAGGTAGGCACATCATCACTGAGAAAGCACATGGACAGCTGCAGAGGCACAGGCTCTGTGTCTATTGACAAATATTTTCCCAAAAACACAACATTTAAAACACCAAGACGGGAGGACAAGGAGGCCATTACAAAATTAGTAGTCAAATTTGTCTGTCGGGACATTAGATCGTTTGAAAGTGTCTGTGGGGATGGGTTTCAAGCTATGGTGCAAGGCCGTGTTGATGCTCAGCAGCTTCTGCCTGATCCGACAACTATATCACGCAGACTCACTAAATATGCCGAGGAGGTACGAGAAAGCAACATTCCAGAACTGAAGATACAACTGATTGAAAGCAATGGGGCAGTTACTTAAGACATGTGGACAGATGATTACCAAAAAATTGGTTATCTTTGTGTGACTTTGCATTATATAAACAGCAAGTGGGAGTTGACTGAGCAAGTGCTTTGCACTTCAGAATGGGACAGTACATTAAGGAAAATGGCAGATAACCTTAGGCCAGTCATCATGCAAGCACTGTGGAAATACGGCCTTGACAAATTCTTCTCCAAACTCGTCTGACAGACAGGGGTTCCAACATAGTCGTGGCCCTCTGCACTGTCACAAGGCTCAGCTGGGCAGCTCACATTCTGAACACAGTGCTCCATACCACACTCGGAAAATCTGCTAAAGATGATGTCTTCAATGAAGTATCTGCTCTTATCAAGTCGTCTATATCACTTGTGACTTACTGCAAGCAGACAAACCTTTAAAACTGTCTGAAAAAAACACTGAAAGCATCTGTGGAGACAGGCTGAAACTCGCTACACATGATGCTGGACTCCCATCAGCAACCAGTACGAAGACGTCCGTGCTCTTCTCGCAGAGCGAAGAGAAGGAAACCGACTTAGTAACCTGAGCACGGAAACTCTGAGTGACATGGTTGTATTTCTGTCATGATTTAAGGAGGCTACTAAAGCCTTGGAGGTGTCCAAAACAACCGACCATTCACCTGGCTGGTGTCTGGCTGGAACGACTTAAACACCACCTGCAACCATTAACCTCTGACAGTTTGACTCTGTCATCATTAACGAAAAATACCTTAACGTCCTGACTGACAAATTTGAACTGCATCTCCTGCACAAGCTCGCAATGTTCTTGCATCCCAAACTTAAAAGCCTCAAGTTGCTTACAGACTAGAGTGACGTGGTGGGTGTCCTCAGTGAAGCGCAGCATCTTGTCAGAGTTGAGCCATTATGCTATGCCAGAGTTTTTGCGTTTTTAAATTAATTAAATGCTTTAATTGCGGCTTTAAGAATGACCTCTGCTTCTATTTTCATTCATCTGACTTTTTTCATAAACAGTAGTGATCTTCCATTTATTTTTTTATTTTGAAGAGTTTAAGTAGAAACTTGGAAGCCCTTTGCAATGTTCCCAAGGCATCAGCCCACCACTGGAGAAGAGATGCTGTTTGGCCGGTGAGGAGGATTCCTGCGATGAAAATCTGCCACTGGATGAGACTGCAGCCTACATTGACTACAAAACACCCAAACAAGACCCCTTTGATGTCTTGCTTTGGTGGAAGGAGCATGCAAAAATGTTTCCCAACTTGGCAGTGATCTTGGCATGGAATGTGCTTGCCATCCCGGTAGGGCTGGGAAAAAAATTGACTTAATCGAAAAATCTAATTTGTAGATCACGTCGAGGTTTAATTTTAGGAAATTGAGTTTCTTATCACACAAAATATATAGGTATTTTGCATTCGTAAACACATCCTTCTGAGCCCCCGTAGTTCAATGAGCTCAAACCCTCGCTCCCCTGCTCCCACGTGAATCGCAGAGACACAATAAAAAACACAGCAGTATAGCAGAGACAGCCAGCAGAGAGCAGCTCCTTCCCAAGAACAGTTTTGCGACTTCAGTCGTTTGGAATTGGTTTGGATTCGCGGCATCAGATACGGAACAGGCAAATCCTTGCTGTAAAATATACCTCAAGGCTGTTGCTACTGACAGTTAGGCTTATGGCCCCTCCATTTCCACGCAGCCTCCGCTGTCTCAACTCCGTGTTGGACCCGTATCGCTCTATTTTCCCGTATCTGTCTCCCTCACGTCCTATTCCTCCGTCACTGTCTTGAAAGTACTTCTGAAGTTTCATCATACTGTACATTGAATTGTGTCCATAATCATCTTTAAGGCTTCTGAAACTGTGCGTTTCACCCAGAACTGGCATTCTCCCATTCAAAGTGAATGGTTTTGTATATGTTGCTATGGGATACCGGTGATTCGAGTTCAAAAACTTTACAACTGGACCTTAATTTTTTCAGAAAAGCTCCTTTTTTGTTTGTTTTTGGACTAAAGAAAGTAATTCACATGATCCGCAACAGCACCAACTACAGTATAACAGTAAAAACACAGATTGACAGAATATCTCGTCAATGGCGGGTAAAGAGTTAAAATATCCAACATGATATCATCTGTAACGTGATATCATGAATTAGTGTTAATATACACGCCAGTTTTAATTGGCATGTTATATGTACGCATTTTCAGATTTCTGCGTGTATGAGAATAGAGTTAATGTTTTTTCAACATATTTGCAGTCTGCACTTACGTTCTTTTAAGTAGGGGTTTGAAAATCGAATCGAAAATCAAGTTTTTCATAAAAAAATCTGAGATTTTTTTTTTTTTAGGCCATATCACCCAGCCCTACATCCTGACATCAAGTGCGGCTAGTGATAAGAGACTTTTCATCAGCTGGATTTGTGATTCAGGAGCGGAGAACACAGCTTAGATCAGGGACTGTAGACAATATTCTTTTCTTGCACAGCAGCCTGAATTTGGCTTAAGTGTCAGCGCAGTGTGAGTTACGGGAGTTGGTGATCAATTTGGCTGTGCGTTTAGGTAGGCTGCTGCTGAATTGTAGGTTATTTCATTCAATCAGAGGAAGAATGTTTTTTGTTCTGATTCAATCCTGAACACTTGCTGTCAATGTTTCCTCTTTAATTAGCGCACTGTTCTTTGAAGGATCCCGGAAGAATCCTTCCAGGAGTACATGGAGGGATGGCAGAGAAGGCTGGGAAAGTGTATTAGACTCCAGGGGGATTACTTCGAAGGGGAAAACTTGTGCTTTATAGTTTGGATTTGAAATATATCTTTTGTGACACCAGTCCTGGAACTTTTCTAACATACCTCACATATGTAACATATAAGAGATTTATTGATGACATGCATTTTAGCCAAAAATAAAGCCCCTAAAAGTGACTTACTGTGTAGACAATGTGTTTAATCACAGGTGGGGTTGGGTTGCAGATCTAATGTACGTGGGTATGGGCAGGTGCGGATTGGACATGAAAAAAAATGTGGGTAGGGGGTCGGGTTGCGGTACTCAGCTTTGCGAGTGTGGGTTTGGAAAAGTGGACCTGAGCAGGACTCCGTTTCCTCTACCTATATTTCCGGACATATAGGGTGGTATAGAAAGCTTGATATAGAATAACTGTGATGCTAATGCTAACTTATAAATCTCATGAATTTGTTCTATTATACACAGGCAGTGTTCATCATCTTTACATGAGCTATTTACAAATGTATGTGAAGATACAAGTACTTGCTGAATCTATTGTGTCACCCTTATATCATCACAAAATCATAAGTATCATACAAAAAATTAAGAAAATGTTAAGTTAGTATTAAAATATCAGATATGGTGTTAAATAATATTAAGGTAATAAAATGCCTTAAAATGTGAGAGATCTTAAATTATTCAACTTGAAACAGAGACATGACCAAATGATAAATCAGACATGTGTTTATATTCAATGCTTAACTTTTCTCCAAGTAGCATTTTGCTACCATGCTGAAAAATTTAGTAGCGCACAACATTTTGCCACAGGTGGCAGTAACAATGAACTATTTTATATACAACAACTGAACTATCCAGGGTTCCTGCAGCACATTTAAGCACAGTTCCCCTGTGCCCCCACCCTCCCCTCTCTGAACCCACCCCACTCATCTCTTACCTCCACCCCCAGTAGTGGAATGTAAATAATAATAATAGGGGTATTGTAGTATGAAACATGAAAACCAACCTATAGCAGCAAGTTCCCATAACAAAATAAATTTTAAAAAAGCAAGGTCATTAAGTCCGGGTCCAGCTAAGTCAATTTAAACAGGAAGAATGTCCCTGGTCCAACAGTTAGCCACTCTTGTTGTCTCTTCTATCATCTCCCTTGTCATCCTCCTCTCTTGCTGTGTTCTGGAAATAAGCAGTTAATGGCTTTATTTTCACCACGGCGGTAGTTTTTAGCTTCTCCATTTTGTTTTCTGATCTAGTTTTGCGCTGCAGTCTTCACTGTGTGTGCGTGTGGTCACATGTCTGTTATCCAAGGACTGCATTGGTTAGATGAGAGAAGCTCTGTGTCAGATCTGATTACATAGCTACAATGTTGCGCTTGAATTGGTAGATTCACAAGATTGAGAATAGGCTGCCGAGCATTCTCTTAAAAAAAAAGAAAACAAAAATACTGCTCACGTTAAACAGCATGTTAAACAACACGCAAAACAGTGCATAATGTTTCAGTTGGACTTGCACTGGTGCTACTGAATGAAATTTTCAATTCGCACTGGAAATCATCAAGTTGCAAATGCGAGCAAAACAGTTGCACTGTCGAGCCCTGTGTTATATCATTTATTTTAGTTAATAATTTATGTGGACTTGTGAATCCCAGCTGACATTCACATAATGCATTAAGTAACACTGTGCACTACAATTGCAAATAGATCACAAGAAAGTAGTTAGCAAGACAACATATGGAAATTACACATGATAAAAAGTAATGGGAATAGTTTGCTGACGTGAAGAAAATGTTTTATCCAAGCTTGATGGGAAGTAGAGCACTTGATGTCCAAATGAAATCAGAAGACCATGTCCATATTTTACTTTATTTCTTTCTTTTGTTTAAGACATAAGTTTTGCTCCAAAAACATACCTTGACATGTTTCGGCGGATACTTCCGCCTTCCTCAGAAGTGTCACCGGTGTATCTGTGACGCGTCTTTATCAGCTGATGTTATGGAGGCGTGACCGACCTGCCAGTTTTGACAGGTCGATCACGCCTCCCGCTGTCCGCTCGCCTCTCCAGGACGCTGCTCCAGGTGTGTGAGAGTATGTATGCTCCCTCATCCCTGTTCATCGTCCCCAGGCCCCGTTTTCTTATTTCGATCGCCAGCGTCCCTTTTCATGAAGTAACTTACAAGTAACTTGATTTAAGTCATTTATTTAACATGTATTTTACCTTTACTTGGGCATGTAAAGCTGGGTGATGATCCCGCAGGTTCTGCATCAAATTAGAGGTACTGGTGTTTTTAGGCGCAGCTTTTTTACGGCAAGTTTTGCATGCTGGGGATCTGTCATCTTCGATTACACCAGGGGTAGGCAAGTCCGGTCCTAGAGAGCCGCTGTCCTGCATGTTTTAGATATTTCCGTCTTCCAGCACACCTGGTTCAATTAATGATCAGCTCATCACCAAGCTCAGCAGAAGCCTGATAATGATGTAATGGCAACCAGGGGTGTTGGAAGAGGGAAATATCTAAAACATGCAGGACAGCGCCTCTCTAGGACCGGACTTGCCTACCCCTGGATTACACCCTCACTGTTCTTGGTGTAACCAAAATGCTCCCACACTGCCCACTTGAGGCGTATATTTGGAAGAAACAAAGTCTGGCTACTTGTTCCCTCTTCCATGTTTAGGTAGGTTATGCTTGAGTAAGTATGGCGCTTTAAGGTCGCGCGCCGCTGGTGTAACTTTGTTTTCGCTCCGTGCAAGTTGCGCATGTCTGGCATAATCTCCCTGTTTTTGAGAGTGACAACAGAAACACGGTGTTACAGAGCCTTTATGCTTAATTAACCGTAACGTTTTTAATCGTGGTTAATTGTGAAATTGCATAATCGCTGCATCCCTACCAACAAATCTATCAACTTTTTCTGGTGTTATCGGAGACTTTTGGAGACTCTGAAGTGAAAGCTCATATCTTTCTCTGTCTAAAACAAATCACTGCACTGAATATAAATCACTCCCATTGCCATTGACAGTTTTCTCTATTTGGTCCATTTAGATTATTAATGTAGACTAAAAATTAAAAATATCATGATTAAAAATGTTTTACTGTGACTTGTAGGCTCCTACATGGACTGTAAGGTTAAAAAGCAAACCAAACTTTTGCCTAGATAATGGAGGAGGGTTGGAAATATAGCATTGAAAAAACACAGGAATTCACAGAGTATAGGTCATTTGTAGTTCTAAACATGCTTAGGGTGTTTTTGAAGTAGCTTTTTGTCTCTCACTCAATGTTATTCCTCTCTTCCATATCTATCCATCCTCACTGGGGTCGCTTGGAGCCGATCCCAGCTACTTAAGGGCTAAGGCGGGGAACACCCTGTACACTCGCCAGTTCATCACAGGGCTGACACAGAGACAAACAACACTCTCACATTCACACCTATGGGCCATTTTAGATTGACCAATTAACATATCAGTGCATGTCTTTGGATGGTGGGAGGAAGCTGGAGTACCTGGCGAGAGAACCCACGCAGACACGGGGAGAACATGCAAACTCCACACAGAAAGGGATCGAACCCAGGACCTTCTTGCTGTGAATCACGAGTGCTACCCACTGCACCACCATGCCGCCCCTCTCTTCTATATCATTCAGTACAATTACATGCACATTTCCAATTATGCACATTAGGTGATGATGTCATTTATCAACTTCTAGTGACTTTTAGGACTGATAATAGTTACTTTCCTTACTGAAGAGTTGGAAACACTGGCAGTAACCCTTAAATGAACAGAGGTTTCTCCTGTTTTGAATTGGTATCTCTGTTATGTCCTGCTGTATGTTACCGCTGTGGACTCCAGTCCATGGTAAACATGATGCCCCATCACCATCTGGGTGCCATCTAGTAATTGTTTGTTTTCTATCATAAGCAGCTTAGCAGGAGGATTATCAGTCAGTACAAGTGATGTATTTTGTGTCACAGCAGGAGGGAAAGGCTTGTGTCTAATTTGCCGAGTCAGAACATGAAGTTTAGCCGAGTGTTCTCTCTCAGACCCAGGACTGTTTCATGTCCTGTCGAATATGAGCCCCTGTGTTGCTGCTGCTGTCAGGGCTGCTCACAGTCTTTTATTGTCAAGGTCCCAAATAGTCAAAACACTAAAGCACAAAAGAAAGCCTTTTGTCACTGCTGATCAGACACCTGTTATGTGGCATCTCAGCCATAAAACAGAGATGAATTGGACACCAGGACTCAACTACATTTACCGTTCCTGTGAAACAACCCAAAAAGGAAAATAATCTTGTTCCCTTTGCATCTAAGCCTGAAAAGTGGGGGATATTTTTAAAATGTAGGCCAACAGAACTGTCAGGTTAAAACTCAGTATTTCCAAAAAGCCACCTCTCAGGGGGTGTCCAAGTAAAAAGCCTAATTTACACAGTCTTTTCAGTAGATGGATGACGAACATGTGCACATTCTTTACATTCCATTTGTGGCCATGAAATGACACACTTTGGCTCTTATAAACTCTAAATGAGTCACTGTATAGGTGTTAGTAACACTTGTTTATCTTTCTATCTGCTCAGCATGAGACATGATTTTTATGTGTTCATTGGTTTAAGATGTCTGGGTGTCCGACTTTACTCTGTCATCAAGAACCTGCTCTATGTTTCTGCTGCAGTGGATTCAAGCTTAGGGGTTTTTTGGGCCCTATAGGAGGTGGGTCTGACTTTTTTTCAACCTTTCCCGAGTCGCTTTTTTACAGTATGCTGTCACTTACTACTGTCACTTCTCAGTACCATGATTTGTATCCTTGTTTCGTTAATATTCAGACATAATCACTTATTTATTCTTGTTGTCTTGGTGTCTTTCCTAAATAAAAGTCAATGTCCATGTTGAGGACAAGCTCTTACTCATACATCTCTGCTTCTGTATCACATTCTCACAAGTTTGAGATGACATAGATGCAAATATAATATATGTACAATTAGGTAATCTGCATAAACTTGTGTATTAAAAGTAAAGTTTTTTTTTTCTTTTGTCCCCATAGACTGTCCAACAGAAGTTGACATAGTCATTGTGGGTCACTTCATTGTTTTATGAACAATCATTTAATGTTTCATATTTAGCAATTGGTCATTGCTATTTTAACTTTTTTGGAGTTAGAATGGTCATATTTTAGTAGGATAACGCAAAATGTTAATGTCACAGTAAAATGCTAGACATCTCCCCCTGATTGAAAGTAGCCTATAGATAAGGATTTTAAAGGTTCAATTTGTAAGATTTAGAGGGATATAATTGGCAAAAATTGCACATAATCTTCAAAATATATATATTTTTTGTTTTTAACTATGATTAAAAATAAGAATAGTGTTTTCTTTACCTAAAAAGAAGTTAGAACCTGACCAAGATAATTCCACCATTATCTTACTAAAAACACCAGCTACACTGCTTATTAGGAAATACCAGTAAATAACCCCAAATAATTTCCACTCCTTGTTGACACTAAATGTTAACACACACAGTTGGGTTTGATAACAGTAATGCCAAGTTCACATTATATATAAACGCACTAATTATCAGGCTAGCTCACAGAATATACAATGCTATAATGTCAACATATACTCATATATTCCAATATGCTGTATGTTATAATCGCGGGTAAACTTCAAGAAACACAGTTTGACAAAATCATTTGATGGTCTGGAGAGTATTACTTATTAACCAAAACTAGAGTAGAGCTATCTGCCAGGGAAATTATTACATTTTATTCAATAAATTCAAGCTATAAATGTCTGACTTAACAGATGAACATCAGCAGTCACACCTGTCAATCACAGTAGATGTCAAAGCCTCACATGAGCCCTAAAATCTATGAAGCAGAGCTATAACTTATAGAAGGATAATAGAGGGTACAAATATCAGAATCAGAATTCTGATTTTGATATTAAAAGGTATTCAGACCACATTGACTCCTAGAATTAAGTGATTTTATTTATTTTTTTGTGTGTGGGAGTGGATTAGAAGCACCAGATTATCAGTGAACCAAATAAAGTGAGACTTTAATGACATGACTACTTTTTATTGAATTGGAACAAGTTATTGCTTCTCTGATTTGTCTACTGCTTCTAGAACCCGTGGATCAACGGGTCAACGCGCTAGTCTAATAATAATAATAATAATGGATTGGATTTTCATAGTGCTTTTCATTCGCTTTCTCGTTATCTTTAACAGTTGCAGTTCAGTTTGCTGTGCATCCATGTGTCTTGATTGCTATATTGTTGTTATTGTTACTGTTTTTTCTATATAAATATTTTTTATATCTTTTTCTTTTATACTTTTTGTGGTTGTTGTTTCTACTAAAGGAATAGTTGTCATTTTTACAATTTTTTTTTGCCAATTAAAATAATTGTTTAATCAAATCAAAGAAAACAATTGATAGATTAATTGAATACACAAATAATCGATAGCTGCCGCTCTACTTTAAAATGAAAACTTTAGCCTAAATTACTACTGCCTTCATTAACAGCACTTGTATCTCTGAGTTCTGTAGGTTTTTGATTGTAAAAGCTCATTATTTACTGCATTCATTACTAAAAAGCATAAGTGAAAGAAATGACAGAAATGCAGGAGCAGGAAGAGCAAGTCCAAGGACTGTGCCTCCCTTCGCTGACCAGGGTTAGGGAACCTTTTCTTAATCTCACAGACAGTTATAATTTTTTCACCTATTCAAACAGTCTTTTAATCTAGTCGAATCAAAGAAAATAATTGATAGGCTAATCAATTACAAATTAACTCCAGTTAACTCTCTACCCATGTAGTGACTGTATCAATGGTTTATCTGTTGCTGACTTCACTCTTCCCCCTGCTGCTCTGTTAAGTCACTGTATAAACACAGTCCACAGGTGATTCTACATACGTGTGTCTTAAAATGCAGGAGTGACATGTAGACTTGTCGTTCACCCTTTTGGCTTCTCTACATGCTTCCCCACTCCCTTATCTGTGCATCTGTCCAACTGCCTGTCTTCATTTCCGTCTCCTCAGCGCTACAGGTAGACTCATCCTCTTCAGTGACACGCAGAGAAGATGTAGATTACCCAGCAACCCTGGCATTTAGAAAGCCTCCCAGATTAGCAAGGCTTATGTGTACCTGCTGCTCTTTCCCTCTCTCCTGTCATCATCTAATAAATGCTCATACTGTATAGAGGGTTAATGCGTTGGCTTCCCCCTCCTGATGAACAAACAGAATTTGAATCAGGCACAGTGCATCGTCTCCTGCAGGGCTTAAGTGAAGCATTCACAGCGATGATGTTTTTTGATTAGGCAAAGTGGTTGTTATGTGTGTGTGATGGATATCCTTCCTCCTCTCATTCTTTCCTTCCTTCCTTGTATTCTCTTTCTGTAATAATGAATTGTGCCTTTTCATGTTCAGTATTAATTGAATTGGTCATTAGTGCTTCCACGATGTCACTGGTGATAGAGAGAGTTTGTGGAATGTGTGACTGACTGTGGCCTCGTCTCTGTTTAATGGGTCAGACAGAGACAAAGAGCTGCTGTGTCTTCATGGGAACCACAGGGCAGGGATGAGAGGAGGAAGAGGAAGATGTGTTAAACAAATAATCAGCTTCATTATGGAATGTGTTTTGTCATTAAACTAAAGCAAGTTGCAAAACGTTCCTCAAGAAATATTTAAACCTGGGTGTTGATCATGGATTCGTTTATGGCATTGAATGACAAACAAATGTTAGAAGCTAAGTGGATTTCATCAGCATCACTTTTATAAATTTTTTTTCACACTGCGGCTCGTAAAAACCAAGTCCTGAGACTGATCTTTGCTGGGATGCAGTTACTTTCGATGATACCAAGTACCATGTTTTTGCTGCCTGTGTCTGCTGTGGAAAACATCTGCTGGTTAATCAAGAAACTTATATGGATGGATGATGGATGATGGATGATGGATGATGGATGGATGGATCTGCTGGTTAATCAAGAAACTTGGATGGATGGATCAAAATAAAACAGTAAGGTGCAAAGTAAACTATTGTTCAGTACAAGGAGGTCATTTAAGTGCAAATAGGTTAATGACCAGATTTTAAACATCAAATGACGTGCAACAAATGTCACCTGATACGACCTTAGACCGTTGTGATGCACAGTTGTTTTGGCAGGTAACTTAAACATCTTCATACAGCCAGTACTTGTGGATTGTTTAATATGTCATGGTAGCAGTGTCAAATATCAGGCTATATTTCATATGTACAAACAAAAGTCATGTTCGCACAGTAAATATTCAGCAGTTCGGTGAACAGCATTTACACCACCTCTTTGATGTGTCAATTTGATGAGAATAAAAGCATACTCATGAAAACATTTCACTGGGTCAGAAAAGTGTTATTTTAGACATCTAAAACTGTTGTCAGCTGCAAAACTATTGTCCTCAAATTGCATTGTTTTATGATCTGTATAAAAGACAGTATCATGTAATGTTTTAGAGCTACATCACCCTGACGGTTACCAGTCTGTACGGCTCCTCTTGTGTTTTTAGAAATAATGGGGCCCCTGACAGACGCTGGATGGGATTACTGGTGCCCGTCTTTACGGGCACCCTGAGGCACCAAGGAGTTCACCAGGAGGGCAGAGACAAACCCACACATACTTTCATGCACACACACGTTGCAGCAGCCATAGAGACTTCTCTGGTAGCAAGTGGCTGTAAAAGTTTTTCCTACACATTGTACCAACTAGAGGTATTTACCTCTATCTAGTGGCCAATGGTTGTCACTACACTTAAAGAGCAGCTTTGAATTATGTAGTTTATGTGCATTTACAAATCGGAGAGAAGTCATTAAAAATGTATTGTTAAAGGAAATTTGATACCGTGACAGTCATGTTGAATATTATTGGTTTAGTAACTTCAAAATATGGTTTTCACATTGTTGTTTACTGTTAAACAGTCTTTCTTCAATGCTGCAAACAACACATCAAGGGGGAAAAAATTACTTTTTGTGTTATTTACCCCAGGGTCTCATTGTTGGACACTCTTCTTGCTGTGTTGACTGTTGTATTGTAATAAATAGGAAGGTGGAGCAGCTTGAGCCTCCAGGCAGTGAAAGGAACTCGAGTTTCAGGTCTGTTCAGGTGAGCCGATACACCTGACTGTGGGCGGGTGTGTGAGCCTTCCTGTATGGGAGGATTTTGTTCTTTTTTTTTTCCAGCACATAATAGTGAAGCGTAATAGTGGAGTAGGAGTGCCTGCTCATGCATGTTATGTGAAGCTGTGTGTCTGTTGCAGGAAGCAAGGGATCTGGTAAGTCCCTGCACGGCTTTTGTGCCTCTTTCCTGGTTGTTTTTACAACCTGTATGGCTTTATGTTTTTTATACCCACTATATTTTAGTCCTCAAATATTATAATTGTCCTTCAACTCATGGTTTGCTTGTCATACTCATCTGTGAATTTCACTTCATATGGTCATTTCAGGACAATAGGCCTCTTACCCGTTGATTTCTTACCCTTTACTGCTTTAGCCTGGTTTATTTTTCTACATTTCTGCTTATACCGACTCATTCCAACATCAGTTTTAGAGATGCAAGTAGCTTAGTTGTAACGCCTTAAGGTTCATGTCCACAAAGGATTCATTGTAGGGCTGGAAATCTCAGGGTACCTCACAATATGATATGATATGATATGATATGATATGATATGAAAGCGATACATGGCTCACGATCACGATGATATCTTGATATGGCGATACTGTGATTATCGGTATATTGCTCTTAATAACCTATGATATATTTGTGTGTTTATAAGGGTGAAACAAAGCAAACAAAAAAAAATACATTTCATAGTTTATATTTTGCAGCATAATTTTACCAGAGTACAAACAGCAATAGTGCAAAAACAATGACAATGTTTTAGTGCAACATGACTGTAAACAGGATTTTTTTTTTTTTAGGTGTGTGACAGTGACACTATTTTAAACTCATAAAACACAACATCTCATGTCTCAAGTGTGCATGTTTGTCGTGCCGCCCATGTATCGTATTTTTGTGAGACAGTTTTTACATACATCCTTATCCAGCTTTGTCCCATCCACACTATAAAAGTCAAAGTGAGTCCACACTTTTGATTTAAATGAAGCCGTTGCATCTTTCAGTTTAACTTTACCACTCAAGCCCGCTATATTAGCGCCATTGTTTGTTTTTTCTTCTTCTGTGACTTAAGCCCAATTTTCAGCCACTACCACACGGAGCACCCACAGGATGACATTTAAAATGGTCACTTGAATCACTAAGGAGGAACAATAAAAGATGTTTATAGCAGCCATATTTTAATAATAAAAAAATGTTTAAAAAACATACGCAGTGAGAATGCATCAATAATCCATCGTAAGGTTAAATATTGTGATAGTTCGCCATATCGATATTTTGTCGCTCTCTTAATTCATTGTACTAAAATAAATATTGACTCATCTTATATGGTTTCCTGGGAACAGAACATCTTACACTCATCAGTGATTCCTGAGTTTCTGAACTCAGTCTTTCCATTTTTCTTTTGAATTAAATGAAACTCTAAAATACAGCAATGAAATGCTTTAGTACGTTGTGTCTTATGGCCTCTGAAAGGAGGTAAATGACGTTTTTAGGCCATCTGGAAAGACAGGTTGACCTAAACACAGATTTCTATCTGTGTGTGTGTGTGTGTGTGTGTGTGTGTGTGTGTGTGTGTGTGTGTGTGTGTGTGTGTGTGTGTGTGTGT
>JAPQRQ010000014.1:9793969-9810872 GCA_037367365.1 Apogon talboti | reverse complement strand
TTCAGTTGTTAATATGTCACGGCTGTATTTAAATTTAGTGTGGTCTTTTAACAACTTCACGGCTAAAACCAATGCAGATTGCCGGAGGAGCAGTCTTTTTGCCCTCCAGTCGGAGGTGGAGCAAAAAATCACGTGCGTGTGACGTCACGTCGCAACGGGTTCATACAGTGATTGATCTCCTGCACCAAGACCACAGGACTGTAACATAGTGGCAGAACCTGACAACCTCACAAATTCAGGTTGTTATTGATTCATGATAGGACATTCTGGTGAGCCACAGGATCATTGGTCCTATTTTTGTAGTTGTATCATTGCTTTCACACCTGCAAATTTGTGCTATCACTCAAACCAATAACGGCTTCTCCAGCTGTATAGTGTAGTGTATCCCGCTGGGACCACTGTAACAGGGCAGGGCAACACTAGGTGGTCAGTGTCTCGTGAAGATTCTTGACAGGTGGTCGTCCCATTGATGTCAGCTGCAGTTCTGCCATGATCTGACATTAGCCTGTGTACCTCTGTCCATTGCCTTCTAGTTATTTTATGAAACTAGTTATTTTATATATATATATATATATATATATATATGTTTCCTACTCAAGGCTGTAAACATTTTTATTCCTGCAAATATGGGTTTTTCAAATGTTTAAAATTTTGGGGAATGTAGGACGATACATTTGCAGAAATTAAATATAGCGTTATTTATATACAGTATATTTAAGGAGGTCATCTCTACAGAGATTGCCATGTTATACTGCAGTGTTCACTCTGTAGCTCAGAATGGATTTCATCATTCAGCATTAAGGTACATTACTGTCACCTCTATGTTTAAGTGTGAACACTATCCCTTTAACTAAACAGTTTTTTGCTGCCACTGTACAGTATACGGAGACAGTGTTGTTCAGTTGGTTGTAATCTTCAAATTCAGCTCTAGATATCAGTAAATATCACACACAGAACCTTTCACATGGGGCTTACGGGGTTTGGAGTCAGCCTCAAGTGCTCATTTGAGGAACTGCAATGTCTGACACCTTAGTTTTTTGAGATATTTTTTTTTAGCCCTGCTTGTACTGGCCCTTTTCTTGGTGTTTGAAGTATTTTTATTTAGTGAACCCAGCTCCTACTGTTGATCATCCAGAAAAGCCTGCCCCATGCTTCAGGATGGATGTGTATAGCTGTGATGTGACATTCTGTTGGCCGTTGTTCTTGGGATCTAATAGATAAACACACATGAATTTAAATTCTAAAAAGGCAGCCAAGAAGAGACACAAAATTAGCTTTTAATTGTGCAAACACTTCATAAGGCTGATGGTGCGGGAGCCAGATCCACAGGGATGTTTAGGCGATAAGTCAGACCTCTGCTCAGATTAACCTGTACACTCAGTAACCTCCACCCATCACCTCCCCCCACCAACAAACTATGCAGCTGCTCTCCAGCTCTCATCTCTCCTCCAGACAGCTGCTGTTAAGAGATTTCTCCTCCTGCTCAGCCGTGATAGACTTTTTGTTGTGGGCTCAGTCAGGGACAGATAACTGTTACGCCTCCGCTTGGGTTGGCTCGGCTCTTCTCGGTTTATTTCAGCTCCCACTCAGGGATTGTCAGACAGACACAGCCAGCCCACTGCTCTGTCTGCTGCTCACCATTTGTCTTCCACTAAACTCCATTAGCTGCAAGGTTAAGTTTGGAGAATTTTTTTTTCTTCTGTTGCTCTGTGTGGAATAGTTTCATTTTGCTGTGTTTACAACTGCTCCATCAACTTCAACAGAATTGCCATCATTCAACATCATAAGGATACTGCCAGGCTCAAAAGCCTTATAAACACACATTGATGCAGGAAAACTGAAAGGAAAAATATATAATACAAATAAAATGTGAAATTTGTGTAATATAATTTGGAAATGTACACATCATTGTAGAAGTTGTCTTATCAAATACCAGGTCATTGGATTGTTACATATGAGTATTTGATGTTAGACTGATGTAGTTTAGGTTGTATTTCAGGCACGGGTTAAACACAGAAACTAGATGTTCCCTTTCAAATGAAGTCTAACACACTTCTGTCACAGGTTTAATGAAAAAAAAATGTGAATACCAAAATTTCGTAGAAGTCAAATGGGTTAATATATTGTAGTAAAGTACATAGTGGAATTTTCCACTTTTTTGGGACTCAGAGTTATTTCATTAATAACTCGCCCTCCGGCTTCATCTGCTTTGTATATGCTGTCTGGATGTGAGGAGCTTCTCTTTTTTTCTCCTAAGGTCTCAGTTTCCCCAGCAGGGACCCTCAGACATGCAGATTTTGGTTTATGGCATTCAGAGGTCACTAAACCTCCTGGAGCGAGAGTGGGTGTTTGCTCCTTGTAGTCCCATTTCCTCCCTGTTTCTGCACTTATTATGTGATTGCCTGTTTTTTTTAGTTTTTTTTGTAATTGTTCAGTTGTGGGGAGAACAGGTAAAACAGAAGTAATCTAGAGCATACGGGACAATTACAGTTCAGTTTATGTTACTAAAATGTAAAGAAGCTTAGCATATTGACTTCTATTCAAAAAAATTCACAAAGGTCAAAGTTGCCAAATGAAAGAGGCAATAAAATGAAGACATTCCTGCTCTTTTCTCAATTAGATAAAACATAGCCAGAAGTGAGTGCACACCTCCACGAAAAAGTGTGAAATATGTTATTTGCCCATTTTCTGTCTCTACTCCAAAATTTTAATAGGCTGGTCTTTAATCCATGCTAGGGAAACAAGTCATTGTTTTCTTAATTTACATTGTATTACTCATTGGATTTGTATATATATATATATATATAACAACAGAATCCCCATAATAGAGAGCCTCTATAGAGTGTAAAAAGGCCTATGTTGGGTTTTAAGTTTGATATGACAAAAGCCTGATTAAAACATTGTTCACTGTGATATTAGTGACATCTAGCAGCAAAGTTAGTATTGATATGAGATTTTTGGGGCCGATACCGATTTTGATATTGGGGGCTAAAAAAATCCGATATCTGATATATTGGCCAATATCCGATTTAACCGATATATGAAATAAGACATACATCCTGCCACCTCAAATGAAAATTTGCGAAGTTTCAGGAGGTAGGGAAAAGATAAATGAGCTTCACAGCAGCGGGAGACGTAAAGGAATTAGTAACGTGTGTTAACTTTCACTTTCACTTTGCGCATACCCATTGTGAGGTACGCGCAGCATGGACCGTGCAGCCCCGTTTGAGTGTGAGGGGGAGGGGCCAGGCACTCGGTGAGAGTGCAGGGCAGAGCACAGCAACACAATCTCCACGCAGCGAAAGTTAATACATCGGCTACATATTGACTGATGTTGATTAATTGGTAATACGCTATAATCAGCTGATTATATCGACGGGCTGATCAATTGGTTGGGCTCTAATTGAAACCAACTCCACAACCCCCTACTCTCAACAGTGACAGCAAAAATCCCCTTATTACAGTCAGTGACAGTTTTCTCTGTTCTGGTATTTTTCATTAAGTGGATAATAACTCTGTTCCATACTCAAACATAGTAGCTGATAGTAATAGTAATATAACTTAACGCTGGATGCCACTTGCTAAAAAAGAAATAAGAAAAAAAAGAGGAAGTCTGTTTAGAGTACAATAGAAAGACCAGTCCCTCCAGAAAAATGCGAGTATGTGATCGCATAATTTAATGCATAATCAAGGAAATAGTGTGTATTATGTGGGGGTCCACATTTTTTCTAAAAGGGCGCATATTCAAAGCAATATATATTATATATATTATATAATAATATTTCCACGCAAAATATATAAAATATGCTGGGCTCGCATGATTTCATAATCCCCACATTTTTTCAGATAAAGTTTAAAAGATATTGTATTGTAACTTGACATGGGTAGTGATGTAATATGTGACGCGCAATGTTATCGGCTTTCGCGTCCACAGAAGGTAAACTAACCGCCAGCCTCAGAAAAAATCCTGCAAGATGATGAAAAATGCAGCTTATTTGCCAACAAAAATATCTGCTAGCCAGTACCCCGATGTCCTACACTAAAGTGGCGGCATACTATTTTGCACCCCATGCAACTGTAAGTTGGAACATAAAAGAAAATTGACGCTGGAGAGCCACTTTTCCAGCGCAAAACATTTGAAAATGGTTTGTGCTGCAGTGATAATAATGTTATATAAACATTAAGGCTATAATAGCCTTGAAACAGAAGGCCTGTTCTACCTCACTGTTGAGAAGCAGGAAGCAATTATTTTATTTTTGACACTTGTGACTCAGGAATCTTAAAGCCATGTTTGAGCCAAGCTTAGAAAATAAAGGACTAAAATATAGCCAGCACAGTTTGTGTTGTAGTTTATTTTTACTTCTTGTATATTTGCCTATCATAGGATGTAATTAGACATTTTTCATTTAGTAGTAGCCTAGTTAGAACAGGGTGTGGGAGAAGAATCAGCTTTTTTTGTTGACACACATGTTTTTCCAGTTCCCATATATTTTTGCAACTTCACACATTTTTTGAAAATTCCCACAATTTCACTGCATAAAATCACATAATAACCCTACATTTTCCATCACATAAACAAGGATTTTTGCCCGCATAATCAGAGATTTTTGCCTGCATTTTTCTGGAGGGACTGAAAGACAAGTGGTGTAGCATGGTGCACTGTGAACAGAGATCCGCTCCCTTTGTGGATATAAATGGCTCATTCTAATGTAACATAAAGTTAACCTCATCTTCTTCTGATATGAAACATAATAAATATTATTTTACATTTCTCCTAAATCTCCCCCAAAAAATCTTAGACTCTTTTAAATAAATGTGTGGTTTGGATACAATGTGCAGGTTCTTATGGCCGGTGTCCGTCTACAGCTTGCTGACAAGCCATCCCCTGTTGTACCATTACTGTCACTACATGGTGCCACTTTAACCATCCACCACAGACCAGCCCAGAACTATGCACACATGCTTTGAAACCAGCTCCTCTAAAGAGCACATGCCCTTTTATTAACCTCATTAAAGTTAACTGTGTTATTTCAAACTGTACCTGCATGTTCTATCAAGGTTTACAGCCCCCGCACAGCATTTAAAGATAAGGGTGGCTCAGCCATGTGCAGCTGTGGAAGAGGTGGGCGACACTACTTGCATGACAGACTACACATGGAAATCTTTCAACAGGACAACGATTTTACCAGACACACTAATAACTTATTGGCTGAATGTGTGCATGTTTATGTGTGATAGATGAGCAATTCCAGCCATCTTTTCCTCATCTGTCCAGTGATAAAGAAGGTGATGGCTGTATAATGATACTAGATAATGAGATCCACTGCCTCATGGCTGCTCCATGGAAACATACGGAAGTGTAACGCAAAAAGATAAAGATTAGAATAAGACACACGCTCCACATAATAGCACTGTTAGCGATATAAGCCATATTGTTTTTTCTGTCAAGGATAAAAGTAAATTTTTCCATCCTGACGTCAAGAATCCTGAGTATCTGGCCTTGGCCAGGTTCAGCTTGTGGGAGAGGTAGGGAGGGTTTGGGGGAGGACTGAACTGGACTTGGGTTGGGGGGGTCTGATCCCCAGTGGGAGCTTCCAGCCATTTGTCGTGGTCCCTGGCCGGTAGCCGGCTCTGCACCGCAGTGATACAGTACCAAAACACTAGGATTTTTCTTGCCACTGGAAGAGCTCCCTGTTTCCAGTTATATCAGAACCAAAATTTCCACATCATTTTAGCAAAAAAAAGGAAAAACTGTCTAAGGAAGCAGATGTAGAAGAAAGACATCTAGTGAGTGCGACTGAAGGAGAAGAATGATGACTTTTATGTGTTTGAATAGGAATAATTTATTCACTATTTTTGAGGAAGGGTGATATTCTCTGGTTTCCCCTTCCAGAACGCACAGGGCACTAAATCGGTCAATGGTGAGTATGACATGCTCACTTGCATTAAAGAGAACCTGAAAATGGCTTTACAGGCCATGTGCTCTGTTTGACAGACAGACAGTCGAATGTTAAGTAATAGTCTTTCAGTTCTGACACAGAGGGATTAAGTGTACATTTGAAGCACAGATTTTTCTTAAGTGCTGCTGTTAATGTATGATCAAAATGAAACTGTTTCAGGTGGTATTGGCTCCCTTGCCTCTCATATGCCTGGAAGATTTTCTAGAAATAAGGATCTGGCCGCAGCTTTGAACAGAACATGCCGGCCTGTTCCAAAAAGTCTGCTCCTGTTCCATTGCCACAGTAAGCAGAGGTGGCAGGTCATTTGGATCTGGCTGGCTTGTTGTGGCTTCTGTGTTTTGTCTACCACGTTAGAATCAATCTAAGCTCAGTCGGTACGGACACGGCCGAACGACAGCCTTTCATCTCCTTTCTGGGGGAAAAGAGAAGCTTTGGATGGCCATTGCCAAACTCAACCTTCGCACAGACTCGCGGTCCTTCCATCTCAGCATCGAGCAATCCCTAGACTGGCACTGCACTTTATTCTTCCTCTTCCACATTTCATATTACCTGTCTTAATCCATATTACTGTCTCTGTCATCACCCCCCCCAGATGTTTCCAACCTTTTGTCTGTTCTCCACGTTCTGTCTTCCCTTTAGATTATATGTCATTTTTGAGTTTTTGGGAAGTGGGGTAGAAGGACAGTTTGACAAGATTCCAAGCCCATTTTATTCTTTTATTCTTCACTTTATTCCAGACCTGTCGCAGGTGCTTCCACTCACTTGTCTGCAGTGTGATTGTTAAAACTATTTTAGTTGCAAAGTAATACTGGCTCCTAAAGTGGTGGAAGGATCTTGCAGACTATATGCATTCAATTATGTTGATTAGACTTGTACTTTTGTCCCAAGCTCTGTTTTCAATGTGCTGACAGGTCTTTGAAGTATAAAGGTGTGACGAAGCAGGGAGTGCACGATGGGTGAAGCACTTAACTACATGATATTTGATGGCATGTTGCAAATAGGATGAAATAAAGTAAATCCTTCTTGAAAAGCTTGGGCTATTCTGGCTCTAAAATGTGACTTTGATAAGATCCCTACAACCTGGAATGTCTTCATTCCCTTGATTGAGGCATGACCTCACCAAAGGGCCACGGATTCTTTTGCAGGCCCTGAAATGACATACATCCAGAGTTCAGGCCGCAGTAGTGAAACAGTCGATATATGACTGGAGTGACGGTTGATTGCACCTGGACTGGCCCGCAGTACTTGAAGTCATTTTCCATGCCGTGTAGCCCTAACTAACATCTTGCAAAAGCCACTCGCTCATGTGTGTTTTTTTTCCCCTTGCAAAATGATGGATTTATTCAAAGACCGTGACACTGAAATATCATTGAAGATGATGTTGGAGGGCTCAGTCCCCTGACTTTTTGTAATATGAGAAGTGGTTTGGTCTGTGGAGCTGGTAATGGGAGGCTTGTGGGCTTGAACAGAGCGCAGACTCCTGCTGTTATGTTCCTGGGCCAGCTTTATACAGTATATTACCTCTCTCCACGGTCTACCACTGTCATAGCCCAAGTAGAACGCTGCTGGACTCATTGGAAGTCATGTTTAACCATCACAGCGTCTACTTGGCTAATATACCACATAATACTCTATAATTTTATGTCTGGTAGGTGATGGTGCAACAGTCATATGGTCAGTTAGTCCAGGCAAGGTAGACTGCCCCTGTTTTCACTGCTACCGTAGTGGAAAGAAAGTATAAAATGGGTTAATAGACACAGGTAGTCAGTCACTTGGGGGCAGTGGAGTGATGACGTACTCAGACTTGTCCTGTGTTGGCCATGAACAAGGGGCCTTAAACATTTTTCCTTTTGTTTGGCTACCGACTCAGTTTAAATCAATCACTCCTCCCACTGTTTGTCTGAAGTTTCTCCCCTCGGTCATTAATTTGTTTGTAGAAGTGCAAAAATCATCATCACTGTAATTGTTATTTCTTGCCGTTGCAGAAAGCCATCCAGGCTTTTCCAGCGTTTTCCGCTTTATCTTTATCTATACACTACAGAAAACAGGCTTGCTTAAAAAGAAGCCAAATACTCTTAAACATAACCACATTGTCTTGTATTAAGCAAAAATGCTGCCAGTGGGGTAAGCTAATTTTGCTTGGCTTGATTTCTTTAAACTCACATAAGTCTAGCCAAAGAGCATGATGGGCCTTAAAACAAGAAGAAAAGCCAACATTTAAGCAAGTTGTGCTATTCTTCTGCTGGGATATTATGAAAACCATTGTTTGATGCTGTTGCTGGTTAAATTTAGTTCAATATTAGAAGGAATATCTTATTAAAACCAAGCTAGAGATATTTTCTTCTTTTTTTTTTTTTTTAGAAGAAAATAAGGGTAATTTCCCAGCCTTTTAGGTTACTTTCTCTTTCTTTCACTTTGCTTTTTTTTCATAGTATTGTGCTTACACAAATGCTATTCATTTCAGTGGTTGTGTTTTTATCGGCATATTTTTATGTGCATATTGGAATAATCATATTAGAAAAGTTGCTGCAAATAGAAAAAAAAATTACAGAATAAGAAAGTTTTAATACTTGAGGTGTTTTTTGTTTTCTATTTATTTTTTTAAATTGGGGATGAGAACACTTAACAAACATCGAACTAATATATCAGCTGTTTCTGTTCATAGAAATTAAGAAGATTTTTGTCATTTCTTCCATGACATCAAAACATCAGAGGTTGTCACAACATAACATGTATATATGTACTGATGATGAGACATTTGATCTCGGGCCATCGATACAGCTGAGTAACTTGCCAAAAAAATTATTATAAAAATTATCAGGACACATCTCAAGTTGTTGTTTCTTTCTGTTTTAAAGGCTGGTTTTTGGCCTTGAGTCAAAGTTTAAGACAGTTATATTTGTATTGTTTTAGAATATTCTTTATAGTCACAACATAAAAAGCACTTGGCAAAGAGTAGAATGTTTTCAGAAATCTAGAGGTAGTACATATACATATCAATTATTATGATAATATCCATGACCAACATTAAGTAAATACAACAAAACAACACATTGTTTTATCAGCATACTCATCCTTGACAAAAAAAAATCATCATTTTCAAATACTTGTAATGCAGTCTACACCGCCACCTTCTGATACACTGCACTGTGTAATTTATTTCCAATCTGTTAAAGTGTTGAAATGTTCCTAATTTTTTTTTTCTATTTTACTTTTACAAATTTGCTTGATAATCATACAGATCCATGGCTAATGTGGATCTCAGATGTTGCTCTACTGTGGAGATTAATCAAACCTTGAGTGGATTATCCTACACAATTTGCAGCTGCTTCTCCCACTGCCACTCCTGTTTGCCACCATTGTTCTTAGCAGATGGCCCTAAAACATGTTCACGAGACATAATGCGAATATAGTGCTACAAAAAAAAAAAACACCCAGGTGTCATCGTCACAGTTTTCTCCATTCACTGGTGAACCCTGCGAACAGGCTCTCTGTGTATTCCTGTAAGATATATGAGGGAAGTTAGTAACTCATTCAGCACCTGGGAGAAAGTGCTTGCGGGGGGGGAGTTGAAGCCCAGTGGTCATTTCCTGTATTCAAACAAATCAGTTTTCAACATACAGACAGACTCTTTGTCTTTCTGTATGTGTTTAATAATGGACATGGCTTCTGTCAGTATAAGTGCTATACTGTCCATCAGTATTTTGAAGCAACCTGTTAAGTTACAGCTAGATTGAAAACTTTTTCTTCTCCCAGCAGGCCCCAGCATGTTCCCCCAGGAGTTGTGTGTAAGTAAACAATGCTGGAGTTACAATGTAAAGGGAAGGTTACAGTTTACAACCGCAAGTGTTGTATGATTATTCCCTGTTGGACAGTGCTGATCTCTGAGGTCGTTGACCTATGTGACTAGCAATTTCACGCGTATCATGTTTAATTCATTTCATTGTCTGGGATTTTTTTTTGTGTTTTACATAAAAAGGATCTGTGAAATACACTGTTATTTTCTTAAACCACAATGGAGGTGTGGGCGTGAGAGGGGAAATGCCATTTGGCAGTTAAAGTGGTCACTTCCTTCGTACGGGAAGCTTTATAGACCTCTGATTTCTCTGAAGACCGTTTTTGGGCATCCTGCGCAACATCATGCTGATCTTCGGGACCTCTGGTCTGGGCCGGTCCAGGACTAAGCCACAACAGAACCTAGTAGTCCACTGCAAGATAGTGCCAGGTCCACTACACACAGGCCGCAGCACGAGAGGGTCCAGAATAGTCTAGCCAAAGTAAATCAAATGAAGCCAGACCAGCCCTGCGAAGCTAGGCGGTCCACCCTTTAGTGGTACAGAGTTGGCACGATCCTGCTTCCTTTCTTTTTCTTTTTCCCCCCTCTCTCATTTTGTCTCTGACTGTCTGTGTTGGATACAGTTTCTGACATTACTGGTCCTTACATGTGTCCATACATCTGGCTCTGGATTTATTCCTCTTTCCACTTTTTTATAGTGTCCACACACAGTGATTTTACCACCACTATGGTTGTGTGTTGGCTTATTTTTTCTCTCTCACTCTGTCTCCATTTCTCCTCTTTGCTTGTCCACCCATCCTTAAATTTAATTTTGGCTTAGCAGCGTCCTTGTTTAGCTCCTGGCTTCTCGACAGCTCTTTCTGTTGTTGTTTGAGACTGGGTTTTTCTCTGGGTCATGGAGTTCAGCTTGACATAGTAACCCCAAAAGCTGAGTGCAGTGGCAGCTTCTGGTTCAACTTTCCCCCTCATTTATATTATTACACCCGATCAGCTAATGAAGTTATTTGTTTATTTTGTTTTTTTGTTTTTTTCAAAAATGCACCATTGGAACAGATTTTCCAAGCATGGAGATGGAGGAATACTTGTCAGAACAAATAAAGAATTGAATCATTTAGAGCAAAGACAGAGGAGGAGACTCAGCACCTGGGGAGAATAATGCTTTGGGACTCGTGCTTTCTCCTTCCCTCCCTACCTACCTTCATCTACTCCTACTGGTATCCTTTCACTGCCAATAGTAATGACATTACCATGTCTCCACCCCCCTGCTCTCATAACCCTTCCTACACCCCTCCACCTCATTCCCTGTCTCTAAATATTGTTTAATATATTATTTGAGATGTTCTGTTGGGAGTTCCAGGTTGCAAACGGTGGAGAGGGCCAGCTGCCCTCAGGCGGACTTGTGTTATTTAGAAAGCAAGCTTTTCCGCTGATGAAGAGCCCAGAACCATGCATCAGATGATCACATACCAGGGACAGTATCTCACACCGGGCCTGAGTAAAACCGCAGGGGTCGCTGTAATAAGACCATTGCACATGTGTTGAGTGCAATACCTCACTCTTGTTAAGCAGCTTTAAAGCCCAGTTCAGTCCAAAGATTGACGATGACACACAGCCCATTAACATGGTAGGAAAAAAGTTGTTTTTCCTTGTATGTTTGACTCATTGCTCACATGTTGCAAGTGTTATCAGTGGCTTTTCCTATAGTGAAATTCTTTGTTGATAATGTTTTTTTTCCGCTTAGAAGTAACAGCAACTCTGGAATGCTCAGCAACACTTCTCTAGAAATAGGTGGGATAAATTTTCATTTGCCTTGTTTTCTCATGTTTTCACCATTTCATTGATATGTAGAATACAGCTGTTTCAAGTAACTCATGATCCAAAGTTCAGTGTGCAGCATTTAAGGGGATTTAGGAGGATTGAAGACAGAAATATATAGTATAATGTTCATAGTTATGTTTTCACTGGTGTATAATCACATGCGAATCTACGTACATTGCTATCTCAGGCTGGTTATATCTACTCAAGGAAAAACTTACCTTGTTGGAGAAGGTCATGTTGCACTGCCATGTTTCTACAGTAGCTTATGATGGTCTGCTTCTTCTCCTTTTTTTCCTTTTATAGCAGGTGGCATCCAGGATTAGGATGCATTTCTGTTGCATAATATTTTGAGTGTGTGGGCCTTGACCTAAAAACTCAGAATGGACAAACCAAACTCTAGCTCTAATGAGGGCAGTGTTGGGCCTTTCACAGTTTTTCTGTACTTAAGTAAAAATAATTATGCATACTTTTGATTTTACTGCGTTACATCTTGCTGCAATTATCTGTACTTTCTAATCAACCTTTTCAATACACATATACTGTATAGTTGCTTGTAATTTTTAGGGGCAGTGACATAAGTCAGTATATCTAAATTCTTTATCAAAATGGCACAGCCCAGACATTGAGACGACCCACTGAGTACTTTTACTTAAAAAAAAATACTTTAAAGTAAATTTAAAGTTAAGTACTTAGTACTTTTACTCAAATAAGATTGTTGATGCAGTACTTCTACTTTTACTTGAGTCTGTATTTAAGTACTAAGCCTCAGTACTTCCCCCACCACTGCTGAATGTAACACACTGAACCTTTAAGATTCTATTCAACTATATTTTCCTATGGGCCAAATTTTCGCAATGCTATGGACTGTGGGCCGGACCCCTGTAGTATTATTCTGGATACGTGGATGTACAATTGACACGTAGGCTATTTTCATTAAGAAAATCAAAGTAGAAAAAAAACCAACCATTTGCATGCTGTATTCCTAAATCAATCAATCCTGCTAATTTTTATATAAATGGTAAATGGAGTGCACTTATATAGTGCTTTTTCCATACTGTAATGGTGCCCAAAGTGCTTTACACTGCATCACATTTACCTGTTCACACACACACACGCCAGTGGGCAGCTGCTTCCATGCAAGGTGCTGCCAGGCTCCACTGGGAGCAATTTAGGGTTCAGTGTCTTGCTCAAGGACACTTTGACATGTGGACAGTTGGAGCCAGGATTCAAACCACGGACCCTTCGGTCATTGGACTCTACCAACTCTACCAACTGAGCAACAGTCGCCCTCAGATAATTAGTTAATTCCATAAAAAACAAATAATACACACCTATATGTCCATTTCTTGTACTTCAAAATTGTGAAAAGGAACTTTGTCACTCACTCAATAAAACTTCACCAGCATAAATTTAGGCAGCGAGCCCTGCATCCGTGTTTTGCACAGTTTATTTTCAAAAAGCACGGCCAAAAAAATGGTGCACGGCTTGCTCAAAACAATGCTAATTATCAGTATATTTTTGTCTTATCTTGTCACAGCCTAATTTTGGCTAAATCCATCTATTATTTGCAAAAATGAAGTGAATCATCAATTTACTCTAGAGGATCCCTGGACATGTCGGTGCATCCTGATGACATGCACGATTTAAGATGACTTGGACAATTTGTTGGAAAGTGCAGATGTCAAACTAATACTCTGAAGTCAATTGTGTTGAAAGCACATGTAAAACCAAAGTTATGAGACACTAAAAACAATTTTTTGACGATAGTGTCACTACATTTGGTGCACGTTCGGTGCAAGTAGAGACTGTAAAAACGGGCTTCTAAAGACGTTTTCAAACCAACAGGGAACCGCGCCGGTTCCTGCACCTAATCTCAAACCGGTCGATGTGTTCACACTGAAGATCAGAGCGTTTGGGAACTGAAAATTTGGTTCCTGACGGGCACCAAGTAAAACTTGGTTTTTCTAAGCGAACCGTGACGACATGAGTGGATGTCACCAGGTTGATCCATGTTCACCTGCTGAGGTTACATCTCTGGGTTGGGCATCGCTGCCTTCTTCTCTCTACCAGATGTTGTAGTATGGCTTGGTAGGTAAATAATGATCTGTATTAAGGGTACAAATGCTTGCAGGTAGTCGATGATGCGATCCATAGCACTGTTGTTTTTTTCTCTGCCGCTTTCATATGGCCTTTTTTTTTGGTGGCGAAGCAACTGAAAAGTGATTCGAATTGTATTATTTTCCCCTATTATTTTATTATTTTTATTATTCAATTGTTTATTTCTAAGCTATTTTTGCACATTTGTACATGGTTGAATAAATATTCTGAGCTGTTAAAATGTTTGTTTATTGACATGGAATTTTCATTTTAATGACATTCAAGCTTGTCCCCTGACCACTTTATGTATGACAGTGACACAGACATACTGAGGCTTGGTAAGCAGGTAAGACGACAATAGAAACTAATACAGGTGATAGTGTAAGGATGTCAGACAGTAGCAGCAATGTGCCAACAGGGGGTTTAGACAAGCAAGTGCAGAGAAAATTTGAGTGAGGTAAGTCAGGCAGGCACAGGTAGTTGTTCATGGAAACCATCACCAAAAGGCAAACACACAAAGCCATTAACTGAAAATAAAAATTAACATTCACAAAGCAAGAAATGAGGTTAACTTGATATAATGAATTAGCAAAAATGACAGAAAAGAAAATATATTGAATCAAATTCAAAACTTATTTTCAAAATATAACATTTTACATACCAAAATGCACTAGAATGCAGCATTTAAGGTCTTTTTTTTTCAAAATCTTTCCGGGGGCTGGGGGAACGCTACGTGTGTTACTTTTATACCCACCAGAATATTACACACCCAGAAAATCAAATCAAATCAAATTTTATTTATATAGCGCCAAATCATAACAGAAGTTATCTCATGACACTTTACATATAGAGCTGGTCTAAACCAGACTCTCAAGCCACTTTACAGAAACCCAACAGAATCCTCCAGGAGCAACCCTGTTTTATTTTGTTTTGGTTTTTTTTACACACCCTGTTCCTCCATTTCTGCCATGCTGTATTTCTGAAGGATTTGACCTTTTCTAAATTCACATATGCTGAAAAAGACATTAATTAAAAATAGAACAAGTTTGTGCACATAAATCCAGTATCACCCTATCACAGAGTACAGAGTCATCACACTAGAGTGAAACCCAGAGGCACCTGTTCAGGTCTGACTCCAGCTGTCTGAGCTCATGCACAGATAGCACACACGCCAGGCTGGACATCAGCAATAGCGGACAGAATCTCCGTCTTCTGTTTATGGTCCCGGTCAGAATAATGATTCCACCACTGCGGTCATAGCCTCTTTAATTCTACCTCCATCAGTGAAGGGCTGTTTGTGATTGGCTGGGATGTGAACCACTTTAATGATGCCTTGGTTTAAGTGCTGGCTTCTTGGTGGATTTAGTGAATATGGACTGTTGTTTATGGAGTTTAGTTTTCAGCTCTTTTACCTTGTCTTTATGGAGGCCATTTCCTGCCGGAGAATCTCAGGAAAAGTTGCTGTCTACTTTGGTGAAATACCGCTCCACGTTGTATCTTTGATCTGTGTCACGAGTCTGGCATCAGTAAGACACACACTTATCTTACAAATTTGTCAAACAGAAGTCCGTGTCGCATTGTTCGTGAAAATAATATGTTTTTGCCTTTTACTGGCGTGGCATTGTTGCAGGGCTAACCCACTATGTGCCTGGCACCTGGCTCATCCTGCTCCCCTTGGGCCCCACCCCCCTCTCTCTCTTGCGTTACATACATGCGCACAGACACATGCACACCAATTCTCGCACAGACACACACACATTCCCACTCCCTCCTGGTTTTAAGGTGTTTCATGATTTAGGCTGATGAACTAAAAAAAAAAAAAAAACGTCATGTTTTCACAAGTCTGGCTTGTGCGCCTAGTTAAAAATTTAAGTCACACGGTTTTGAAAAATAGTCGCCAATGCGACCACGTTGGTCGCAGTCTGGAGCCCCGGTATGTTCAGAGACTTGGTAACTGTGTACACCAGAAAACTACATTAGGACTGAAATTAAATTATTCTTTGTTTTAATTTATTGTTATTACCTGTCTTCTAAAACCTGTATTCTTTCATGGCATGTACTGCTGACCTCTTGGCTAGGTCACCCTTATAAAAGAGATCTTTATCTCAATAGGACTCTATCTGGTTAAATAGTGGTTTAATAAAAAATAAATAAAAGTTAAAATGAGTAAAACTTGAAAATAGTATAGTGAAGCCTATATAAAATATACAGTAATTCCACATTTTAGCCATATTTGGGTTTCCACAATTTCTATCCATTCAAAGCCTGTAAAGTCAGCAGTTTTTACAGAAGCACAGAGAGCTATTGCTTGGAAAACCATGCATCATGTTGACTAACTGGACTGGTGAAAACAGTTTTAAAGGATGTTGCAGACTGGCTAAAATGTTAGCTTGTCTCGTCATGAATCTTGAGTCTGAACAGGACGTATTCTCTTGTGCTCTTTTTATTTCTTTACCACAGGACTTTTATAAGAGTGAGGTATGAGGCGCTAACACTACACAGAATCTGGGCTGTGAGCTGAAGAACAGAACAGGATATCATCTCGATACACCCTGTGTGTCTGCTCAAAGATCACCCAACCTTAAATCACCTCCAAATGGAAAGCAGAGAGTTGAGAGTGGCAGATGATACTCCATCTATCTGACTGCCCAGCAGCAGCAGCAGCAGCAGCCCATGACATGAGCTCAGTTAGTCAGCCATGGCTCTCTCGCCAAACGGCCAGAGCTGCCAGCACACACTTTCTGTAACCCGGTCCGCCAGACCGCCACTTCAGTCAGTCAGTCATTCATCCAGCCAATGACGTCAAGTATTGTTTTCAATCAATCATTTTCAGCTATGAATGACTGTAGTTGCATCTGCAAGGATTTTTTTCCCTCCCTATTCCCTCTCTTTCGCTCTTGTCATCTGATGAAAGACTGTCTCAGAAAGGTAGCCAAGCCGCTTGAGTTTATTTTGACATTTCGATGGCTCTGCTGTGAATGTGTTTAGAGATTCTTCACATGATCAGTGCTAGTTCAAAGGGTTTCAAGCACTGTGTGGTTGTGTTTGAGGGGCTTGAATCGGGGGGGGCCTTTTCTGGTGCATTAGTAAAGGGGTCTTTGATGCATATATCTCAGCTTGACTGCACTGTATAGATCTGACCTTTTATGTAACCCTAGCTTTAAGGCTCCTACAGACTGAGATTTCAGCAGCCTTACAGGTTTACTGCCTGCCACACTGTGTGATATGGATT
>JAPQRQ010000014.1:9744423-9764075 GCA_037367365.1 Apogon talboti | reverse complement strand
TTCAGATAAATGGGATTGCATCAGCATTAACATTGCAATATCAGGGCCAAGAGTAACAACAGATCATTTTGAGGTAATATGGAATGTGGTGCACCAAATGTATGAAGCTGTAAGAAAAACCTGGAAATCAAACATTTGTCTACCAGAGAAATGACTAGGTTATTTTTCAACTGTGAAGTATTACTATTTTTTGTGAATATTTGTCATAAAAAAAAGTTTTTAAGGGGCTTTTATTAGAAAATGTCAGTTGATGTATGTGTACAAACCAAATGAATGTTGTCCAGTAAAATGTCACAACTATCAAAGTATTAAAATTTCCCAGACTAATATGAGCAATATGGGTCAAGCTGCAGTTGATTTGAGTACATACACATGAATCAGATACAGCTTGCATGAAAGCTGAATGTAAACATTTTCACAGTGTATCTAATACAGGCAGGGGTCTTAAACTTGTAAGATGCAAACACAGAGATTAAACTGAGCCAACTTAGGTTTGATTTCCTCCACTTACTGAATTAAATTCTGAGTTCACCAGTGAGGAAACTGTCCACAACCTGTCATGGGTATATCTGCACAAAAGTAAACAAATTAAGGGAAAACAATGCCACCTGTACACTGGTATACAATCCTTTTGCTCCGGCAGTATTTACTTGTTTTCAGTCTTTATATGCGTCTCCATCAGTGACTTCAGCTCTACTGCAGAGCAAGGTCAGCCAAACGAATCTATGCCAAACAATGGAAAATATTCGGCTACTGCTTCCCCCACTGCTGACCAGTGCACCTCAGTGCACCTTATTGTGCACTGTCAGACGCACAATAACCAGAGACAAGGGTGATGATCAGCCCACCAACATTTTATCTCTGAACTAGAATTATAACAACCGTTATCTATTTGTGAAAATGCTTTGTTATGGCAGTTCATAGTTGTGATATGCCAGAAAACATACTTAAATACGAGGTTGTCGAGTTTGGCTCCAAGGATGAAATGAGTATGTATTCACCTTGTTCTTTCAGAGCACGGTGAAAATTATTAAAAGAGGCAAAAATCAAAGATCCAGTCCTGTTGAAGTTGCAGAGACATCTTGAGCAATTCTGAATACATCCTGGACAGGGAACATTACGATGTCACCACCACCACACCCCAAAGTGCTGGTGGTTACGATGTCACCACCAGCACTTTGGGGTGTGTTTTAATTTCCATATTTTCACAGGTGAATGGTGCAACAGCTATTTAGAATAAACTGGTAATTCCCTGGCTTTTAAAATTATCTCCTAAACAGACATAACGTAAACGTATATAAATGTTATGTCTAAATGATGCATAATTCAAAGAGTATCAAGTATTACTTGTCTCTCACCACTGACTGTAATTTTTTTTTTTTTCTGAAATATAGTCCCATAGAGCTGGAGTTCACCTCTATAGGGAGATGCAGCCCACATAAGTCATGAAACATGACCCACTTACATCATGCAAATTTCTTTAGTGTGTTTGCAAAGTCAAGTCAAAAATAACCAACTCAAATGTATGAAATTTAACAAAACATGAACTTTGGTTTGGACTTTGAGGTGTGAGAAGGTAGTAAAAGTAAAATCAAAGCAATAGCCTTTACTCTATTTAGAGAACTCTATACAGAAATACTGTGACCTCCAACAGAGGCAATATTTTATGAAATTATTTTCTTTCTGAAAGTGTGGTACCTGTCGTCAAGTTGAATGTTTCACATTTGCATGGATTCATACGCACACACACTGCTTCCACATTTTTCTTTTCCTTAACTTCATGATCTCTACTTCCACATGTTGGTATGAGTCCATTGCTGTGTTTTGAGCATCTGGGCCTTCACCCTCTGGGTTAAACACTCCTGCTGGTTTCAGCGGGAACACTCGGTCAACAATAGATTAGTTCCAGTGTCTTGGTTTGGACAGCATGCTCAGACTGTAACACACTGATGTGTGGAGGCTCTGGGCTATTTCTTGTGGGCTTCAAGAATGAAGTATTAAAACTTTGCTCTGTTTCTGTCTCTTTCTGTCTCCATCTGTCCTCCAGGGCACTTGATACCGTACCAGCCAGCCCTAGTGTAAATCACAGGGCCGGGGGTGTAAAACACAAGCAGATGGCTGCTGCCTTTGAATGGCGTCTCTGTACGATAGTAACTGTATCACTCTTAATTATGGCTGAAATGATCCATTCCTAGGGTGGGGATATAAATCAGGCTCTTTAAAACTCTCTCTCTTTCTCTTTCCTTGCCTCCCCTGTCTGCCTTTACCTTTCTCTGTTACAAATTGCACATGAAAAAACAACTTTTGCCTGTATTTGCTCCCCTTACAAAGACTAATATTGACAATGATGAAAGTGCCAATTATGATGGCCGGCTGTTTCCGCTGGCATGTTTGGGGGTAAGTGTGTTGCTTTGAGAGAATGTGTTTCACTCCCTGCAGGTTCAAGGCTCAGGAATGGGTGGATGCAAGTGTTGTATCCCAGCTGGCCTACAGCAGTGTCTCTGAGGCAGAACACTCAGCGGGGTCCCACCCGTCCGGGGAAAAGCAGTTACCTAGCACCGATCCAGCACCGCAAACTGAAAAACGAGCAGACCAGTGACAGGGCTGGGGGTTTTAATGAGAGGCCATTGCCAGGAATGTATGGGCAGGTTTATTTAGCCAAGCTCAGTGATCTGTTTTTCTAGGATCCCTATTATGCCTAATGAACACAAACACACGATCCGAGAAAGGACAGGATCCCTGGAAAACAAGGGTGGTTTTGCTTCCCTTCATCTTTCTTGCCGTCTCTCACTCTTCTCCTTTTTTCAGCTCAGGCCTCAGCCCCAGGGTTGAGCTTATAGGAGGATATAAGTCTAGATTTGATTAGGCTTCTAATCCACCAACACTGAGGCGTAACAAGACCCACTGACTCATTTAAACTCAGGAAGAAAGCTTCCATACAGAGTTCTGTGTGTGCGCGTGCGCATGTGTGTAAAAGATTTGTACCTGTGTAGTTGTACTCCCATGTCAACGGTCACCAGCCAGGGCTTGTACCATGTGCTATCTATTAACATGCAGCTGGTTTTGCTACTTCCTAGAAGGTTTTTACAAGGAATTAGTTGTGGCCCTGTTACGGGTTGTTAGGCACGGGCATAGGGGTGAAGGTGGCGGGGAAGGGCAGGTGATCAGTGCCAGATTCAAGCAAGTGCCATCGATGAGAGGACACTAACAGGTCAGGATATTAGGCCTGATGGATGGAGTTCAGAGGAAACCGTAAATGGCAGGTTACTAGAGGAAAGGTTGAGGTGAGCAACAGGAGGAAAAGTGTGTTAAGGCCAAAGAAAGTTAGTAAGGATTTTCTTTAGAACCTTTTTTTGTACTTTGACAACTTGGGTGTACCACGTATAGTTTAGCTGATGAAATTATTTGTCATTATTCTTATAAATCACCAAGAAGTACTGCAATAATGTAGTTCTTGTATACTTCCACCAGCCTGGGAAATTGCAGTTTACATCCATGTTTGTCTGGACTAATATATGTACAGTTGAAGACATGGAATGAAGTTTAAATACAATAGCACATTAATGTTATAAGTACTCCACAGTACAATACAGTATTTCTAATGGATTACCTTCACAAAAATAGAATTAATGTAAATGTATTTCTTTCTTGAAAAGCCCATCCAAGGAAGGGAGTTGCAAATTAGCTAAATATCATATAGTCTTTGTGCAGAACATCAGGTGGTCTATATGTCCACTACATTACACTGCAGTGTTCCTGATAAATATAGGAATAAGATAAATAAAAGGAGAGTGAATGGGAGACCACCTTGTTCTTGATGATTGACCACCAATTTCTAGTCACTTTTTACATTAATCCGTGCAAATATTTGTACTGAAGTTGAAGAAATCCACACTATGTCCACAAAAAAAGGGGTGATGGAGACTATCCCAGCATTAGATGGGGCAGGGCTATTTAGAGACAAACAACCCTTCACCCTCACACTTACACTTGTGAGTAGAATGAGAGTGGCTTGTTAACCTATTAAGGGTCATGTCTTTGAACGGTGGGAGGAAGAACCTGCAAACTCCATACAGAAAGGGCCCAGCTGCCCAACACTGAGGTCAGACCCAAGATATTTTTGTGAGGCGAAAGTGCTAACCTCTGCACCATCATGTCATCCGTGCCCACAACACATTGTACAAATTTTATAAACAGGACATTGAGAGAAAAGAAGATGTGGGGAAAAAAATTCTAATTTAGGAAGAAATATGGCATTCCAAAAACTGTTTTTCATTCCGTGACAACACATCCACATTCCACATTCAAGGTCTGCAACTGGCCAGGTTCTTTCCCCCCATTTCATTGCTGTTGGTTTTCAGATTTTATGTTATGTATAGCATAGCATCCTATCAATAAAAATCCTATCAATAAAAATTTAACTTTGAAATTTCAGAAAATGAGGCCATACACTGAGTCCTAAAATCTAAAATTAGAAGTTATGTTAGGTTTCTCCTTCAACAGCAGTTCAACAGTTCAGAATTAACTCACTGTGAGAGTAAGAGCATTAATCAGCAGGGTTAATCCAGTAAATGTTTGACATTTTTGCATGACTAATAACCTCAACACAAATCAACTATGAAATATCATCTAATCAATTCAGTAGTGCCAAAGTGTGTTGGCACTTGTCCAATCAGTCAGTCACTGTTTCACAGCTACAGCAGAGCACTTTTCCTTTCACAAGCATGAGGCCTGCATGAGTGTCCCACCCTGCTGTGAGGGTGATGGACACTTGGCTGACCCAAATGTTGTCACAACCCAGATCAGGTGCTGTGACTGACAGTGAAACACCATTAAGAGAGCTGCAACTCCACATGTAGCCAACCTCAGACTTAAATAAAATCCTCCCTTATCTTCAGGTCCACTGTCACCGCACAGGACTGGTGTTCACTAAAGGAAGTTCTCTAAAAAGTGTGGGAATGCAATACAGTGCCAAATGAAAATATGATTTTTGCTACCTCCCACAAAAGAAAAATTCCAGAAGACAAATAGAACAGATTGTATCCTCAAAATCAGAAGCATTCCTCTGTAAATATTTGTTCTATTTTTTTTTCCAGGTCTGAATCAAGTGCTGCTTCCATTTAGCAGCTGTACCTCTGTTATAATAATAATGAATGTACACATGTGGTGCTGGGAGTCTTAGAATGTAACATAACTGATCTCATCACAACACTGTAGAAACTCCAACTGCACACAGTCCATCCATGCTTTGACATGATGCTGTGAACACAATTTACATGTTATATTCAGCACAGGTTTGGGATTCCGTTCCAATTCAGTTTGCTTTTATCGCCCTCATCTGCAAACAGTTTTGGTTTCGAGTGTTCCAAGAGAATATTTCAATACCATAATGACAGCGTTCCCAGACATACAATACATTCAAAGTGTGTGTTTATGCACTGCACAGATGAAAGCCAGGAGTGTATTGTTAGGTCTGTTCTGAGAAATGAACAAACTACTGCTCGGAAGATTATTGGAAAATGGACATAAAAGATCAACTAGAAGAGAAAACAATAGGAGAGGGATGGATAATGATATCTGAGAAATCTGAATAGAGATGTAGAAAAACAGAAATTTGGAAGAGACATTTGCAGAATTATGAGTTTTCCAGGAATTGCTGCAAATTTTAGCTGATTCACTGTTTTGGTGGATTAGTTCAGTGTTAGAATCCTCTATAGGCTTAGGCGAAGTTCAGATAAAAAACCCAAATGCAGCACAACAATGCAAGGGATTCCATTTGTGGAAGTTTGTTTCTTTAGCTACAGGTAAGATATTAAATATAATAAAGGAAATCTTGTTTCAGGTTTCATCAATCTAAAGGCTCCACAGATAAAAGAGTGGGGTTTACAGTTAGAAAGTTAGTGATGTAATTATTTTATCCTCCGATTTGAAATTTGAAATTTCTGGGCAGTTGCAGGACACTACGCAAGACTGTTGCAGAAAAGCAAAAGAAGAAAAATGGAGAACAGAAGTTAAAATGTTGGTGAATTAATGACAAGATGACATCAGATGCACAGCCATCTATAAAGGGGGTCGCAGTACACCTGGACGATGACAGGGTGTACTGTATTCCCAAATTATACATAATGTACCAATATATAGGTAGAAAAGGCTCAAGATTGCCAAACTTTTACCTTTAGTGCAATTCCAGTTTTTAATAATTAAATTTCAAATATTCATATTTTCATGTTTATATATTATATATTTTCAATGTTTTTAAATAATTTACAGAATTTATTGCTTGTTTTTGCTTTTATCACCACTGAATACCCTTGCTCTTAGAGTATAATTTTTGATTCTATTTTTTTTTTAAATTCTATTAGGTTTGTACTGTTTCCAGGATTAACAGTTTTTCCTACCATTAAGTCTTGTGCTTTCTCAGTTATATTGCAAATGAGACCTTCACCTCAGTATGTTCCAAGATGAATTAAAAGTTCTAGTTTAACAATAACAAAAAACTTGTGTTGTGATAAAATTAGAAAAAAAACAATTGCTAAGGTTAGGAAAGAGAAACTTAAAGCTTATAAAAAAACACACACAAGTAATCTAATGTTCAAATATTTGTTCGTCTCAACACTTACATACTGAGTTTACTGCTATGTTCACCTGAAGGAATCGTGGTCACAACTCCAAAATAAAACCCAAGTTGTAATAAATCAGGGGCATCCCTTAAGGATACAGCATACAGGAATAAATGCAGCAAAGCCCTCATCTAGTGTACACAATAAAGTCAGTATGTTGGTCAACTTGTCTCTCAGTAGATCCCGGCCACAGAGCTCCAGTTGTGTCTCCTCCTCTCATCTGCTCCCGGTTAGCAACATCTTGAACGCTGCATGCTCCCATGTCATAAAACACACTGCTCCTCTTCGCACCATATCCTTCTCCCTGCCTCCCTCTCTCTTTACTTTCGTCTGGCACACAGGGGTGGAAGATGTTTTTCTCACTTCTTTCTCTTCTCCTCAACCACGGAAAAAGCAGCACGCGTCCAGCTGCATCTCAGTCCGGACATGGAGTCGTTAAATAGTTTGAAAAATGAATGTCTCAATGGCATCATTCTTGTCTTCGTCCCGTCCTATTTTTTTATGTCTGCTCGTGAACGTGTGAAATATCTGAGGAGGCTGAGAACTTCATTACTTTGAGCCTGCCACCAAAACACTGCAGAACATCACCTCTCAGACGGTTCTGTCTAGCCCTGGAAAGCATCGGACCTAGAACTACTAGAAATGTTACCCCCAACCCTTCCAATTCTCAGGGCCCAGTGAGCTATGATCCAGGGCGGGTGCTGGTTGCCTTTAATCAGAGAGATGTATGGAGGGAGAACATTGGCCTAATGACAATTAACGCATGTAGCTACAAGTACTGGCCCTAAACACTTTCAAATCCATCACCCAGCACTTCAGGGGGACACCCTAATTCATAACCATCCTCCCTCCAGTCTCTGCCTTTTGTCTATCCTGCATAAAGAAAGAGATGATGGATTAAACTCCCAATGGCATGTATCACAATACTTAATTTCAATAATTAGACCAAGGTAAGGGTAAAGGTATTAGTGGTTTGACTGATAACCCTCTATTGTTTCATCTTCCCCTCTCTTTTCTCCAGAGCCTTTTGTCGGTTCACGACATGGTCGCCCAGAGGAGGTACGACCCCGAGCTACCTCCATTGCCTGATGACATTGACGATGATGAGGACTCTGTGAAGATCATAAGACTAGTGAAAAACAAGGAGCCTCTCGTAAGTTCCTCATCAGTCATCTTGAGAAATTACATGTTTGATTTGTGCACGCTTGTTTCCAGCACCTCCCAGAAATGTATCATCAGCCTCTTCATTATTTATGGTTAACATCTTTATATCACTAAATAAATACTGCTATCTAGATGTCAAACACAGATTCCAGAATTTCCAAATACTGTCTTACAAATAAAGCCAATGCCATACATGCATTTGAGTACTTGCATTGTGGGAATCTAACCCACAACCTTGAAGTTGTAAGCACACCAAAACCAACCACAATTACCATGTTCTTGGCCATGAGTATTTTCAGCCAGTCAAGGCTTGGTGTCTGTGAACAGCTTGCTTTCTATCCTGGTCAGTTATTGCTCTCTCATGTCCACGCTCTTCAGACGTCGTCCCAGACATCAACAACCACTCGTCTGTCTCAGCGAGTCTTGGCTGGCGTTCTCCTTTTCACTCCACCCATCTACATCCTGGGTGTCTGTCTGCACAGTCCAGTGGCTGTCATTCCAAGCATTCCCCCGGCCTCGTCAGCTAGTCAAGGAAACCGGGCCTCTGCAACCACACCAAACCTGATTGTTGTTGGCTTTCGGCTACACCACATACCTGTAATTATTTGTAGCTTAGTTGCATGATTATCTCATGTTGTAATCCCTTCATTCTTTTGACTGACCTCAGTGTCCTGCAACACATAAACACTCCACTTCTCCATTCCTCGATGTCCTGTCAAAGACGTCCGCTTGTCATCAGGGTGCTTTGTTGTGTGCTGACGCCCCGCCTATCTTTGATCAATGCCGGACATGTCGTGGCCCTAACTGACTCTATTTTCACTTTGTGGTTTTCACCCTGACCACCATGTTGGCTTCAGGCCGGCGCAATCCTCCCACCACACCCCAGGGGGAAGGAGAACACACCTAAGCCATTTTTGGGCTGCTGCCCATTGCATGTTTCGTTGAACTGCACAACATAATAATGTGGCTCGGAGGAATTCTCCACATTGTCGCGGCTGCTTCCTGCTCTGGCCTCTCCTGAGTCTGATGTTGGATCACTTTCCCCTGAAACCATAATGTGATTTACACTCAGTCCAGTCCGCTTAATCATTTGGCTGGTGTTATTCCATTACGCGACATGACTCGTTTTTTTCTCTAAATGATTTGGCTCCCAAGAATATCTGAAACACACATTTATGATGTGTGATATGGTGTATCACTGCATGATGAAGGTGTTAATTATATATGTATGTTTTTGCAGTGCTCTAGTGGCTGGATTTTACTTCATAGGTTTTGAATGCAAACATGTTATTGTGTGAGCAAAGTGTGCCTATATAGTCTTGCCTCCTGGGTTCTGCCTGGGGTCAATGCTGGGGCGGTTTTATAAATACTCCAATCTCCTCCAAAGAGGTGTCATTAAGTACAGTATATCATTAGAATCACCACAGTGGTGTTGCAGCAGTAGCAATTTCTACCAGTATATTAATTTCATTCCCTCCTTTCATGCTTTGTTGCACAGCGATCTACAAATTTAGATTTATAAAGGGAAATCAAGTCTCCCAAACCACTCAACAACTCTACTGATTCTGTAGTTGCTAATCATTCCACAACCGTGAATAATACACAAGTGCAGGAAAGCAAATTTCCGGGCAAGTGCTGTTGGGCATTTCATTCAAGTGACTACTCTTGCTGTCCTCTCAGTACTCGAAGAACCCACAGGTCACATCTGCTGCACATAATGCCTTGTGGTTGTAACTGAGGCCTTAAAGTGGTGTGGACAGCAGCGGGATTCCTTTGTGGGACATTTATGTCTTTTCTATTTTTTTGGTTTTGTTTTATTTTTGTACTCTTTGTGTCAGTGATAAACCACTGCTGCTACTGTGGGAGAGTCATCTGAAGAATGTGAAATCTGACAATGTTATAGTTGCACTGCACAAGACGGACACCGTGCAATTTGAACAATTTTCTGATCTCTGTTTGTTTAATTCGTTGGGTCTGTGTGTACATCGCAGACAGAAAATGAATGCATGTCCGTCTACCCTTTTCATAGAGCCCTAATCCTACACTAAAGTTCACGAATCAGTCACTTAGGATGATTGTTAGACCAAGTTTATGTCACATTTTGTAGTTTCTGTGTTTAATACGTGGTTGAAGCACATCCTGAACTATGTAATTGCTCAAATGTAACCCTAACCACTACCTTAAAATGGGGTACCGGTGACCTTGTGGGTGTAAACTGGTAGCTTACTCTCAATTTATGAACTAGCTCCGTTGAGAATGAAGTAAAAACTCTGCAACACTCCAGTGCTTTTTGCCCAAAACTTGATCTTTTCAGCTACTCTAGAGTGTATCTTGTAGTTTGTGTAGCGTAAGGCCTTTCCTTAAACTAATATATGGCCTGTAATTTGACATTTTATCCCATGTTGACCTCATACACCCATCAAGCCTTCATGCATCTCTGTAAATAAGATTTGCAGTAGAAGTGGAACCTGTGAATATACTGCCTCCTGTGAACTCCACAGCTGTTGTGCATCTCCATTTTTTTCAGTCTTCCTCCATTGCAACACAACTGTTAAAACAGCCATACATTACCACTCAGTAATTGTTAAATATACATATATTGTACTTTTACGGATTTAACTTCCTTCTTATCTGTAGCTGTATTTCAAACTGATATAATGTCCCATAAATAACCACCTCCTATTCTATAAATGTAGAATCATATTTCTACCAACCAGACTGTAGACTGTGTAGGAATTGTCCATCTAATTTTCTTTATTTTAAGAATCAATTGAGCAGGTAATTAAAATAAATAAGCAACTAATAACCACATACTAATTTTGTAGGAATCTCCTTTGGTGGTCAAATATTGAATTCTATATTTATGGGAAATCTTGAAAGGGAACTGGCTCTGAAGAGACATATAATACAGCATGACTGTTCTTATTCTGAGACACCCTATAGAGTTGATATATGTGATGACATGGCATTGACATGCGTTTAAATTTCATATACTTGGTGTAAAATGGCCATAATTTTCCTTCTTTCTGTTTAATTGTAGAGGTGATTTTAAATGTTGAAGTTCTGCACCTACCCATCTGCGGTACCTGTGGCCCCCTAAATGCGGAGGTAATTGTCATCCTGTATGTCTTAAAATGGGAAACTGACCCTAATGAACACTGCGATCGTACGTTAAGGAAGCATGCAGCAGGTCAGATGTTCTCGGTGAAGTCATGGCCATTCCGCTGACCAATAAAAAAACCCTCTAATCGTGCCGAGTCCTCATTTGCCGCTGCACCAAATTGATTTGGAAGTGCCCTTTAACTCACAATTTCACATAATCAGCCTGAAATTCTCAACCTTGACATCATAACAGCTGGGCTGTACAATATCTAATTTCCTCTCCATCTCTACTTCGTTTTATTTTCTTTTATTTTCTATTTCGTTCTCTGTCTGCTTTTGTCTCATTGTATAGTTCTGGACGGTGTTGGGAATGTGCTGCAGTTAGCATGCAGATCCCCATTCCTGGTGACTCATCCATTAAGTTAATTGTGATTACTGTAGTGGATTGTATTCAGTAGCTCTGATTAATTGCTATCATTTCTCAGAGCATGACTTCATGCCACATTTCAGTGAAACTATAAAAACGCTATCGTCCAGGACAACCTCCCTCTTCTCCTTCCTCTTTTTTTCTGTTTTCCCTACTCTCCTGCTGCTATCCCAAACCGGCTAATTTATTAGCTCAAGTGTCGGGACAATGAAATAATTGGGTTTGGAGAGCGGCATAAACATGTGTGCATACAGAAACATGGGCTCAGCCATGTCTTTTTATTGAAAGAATGTGTTATTTTGGATAAGGTTTCAGAATAGTTACGGTGGGGATCTAAATTTGAGCAGAATGTTAAGGGGGTTGCGTCAGGGCTGACTTCAGTATGTGGCCTCTGGTGATAAAGGGCTCAAGTGCTCACTCACTAATAAGAGAAATGTAGACAAAAAGCCAGAGGAAGCCAAAATGCACTGGTGTTACACAATTTATGTCCCCATGCCAAAAAAACAAAGCCCATGAGCCTGGAGGAGGAGTGAGAGAAAGGAAAGGCCAAAAAGTCCATCTTAAGAAGTATTTTCCCTGACTGAACCACAGTAATGTGCTGTATTTCTAATTGTAATATTTGTAATACATTTTTGCAGTGCACAAGCTACAGCCTCCCCTTCATAAAGAATCCTGGAAAAATAGGCGCACACACACCAAATTTCGCCAAAGATGACTTGGAACTCTCACAGGAGGGTACACCACAGCTGCTTGAGGTGGCCATCAGTATGATGTGAGAACATTAGAGGCTGACAAGCCTGGTGTGGCCAGCTCTGCTCCTCTCATTTGAATGCCCTTGAAACCTTTGATGCCGCAGATGTCAATAGCAGACTTTGAGATTGTCACAATACATGGCCTGTTGTTTTTATGTTTGTTTTATACATCAATGCCACTCTGTCAAGTTCGCCTACTCTCATCACTGTCTGAGTGGCATTCATGTACCTCTTCCACTCAGTTGTCCTTCTTCAGTTGTCCTCCTTCAATATGCCTTACTTCTCTTTTTGGGTTTCTCTATAACTTAAATTTATTCAATCATTTGTTGTTTGTTTTTTTTTTTATTATTAACCCCACTTTGATTTGTGTTTATTTAAATGTTTGGTTAACATTTTATCAAGATATTAATGCTTTTATCCTTTCAGCAGCATTACTCATGTTTGATCTGATGCAGTTTAGGTTGCATTTTAGCCACATGCTAAACACAGAAACCAGATGATGTTCCCTTTCAAATGAAATGATCATAGAACCTCTGATAGAAGCACAACTCTAACCCAGAGTAAACATTAAAATAACTTTAACTTATGGTTTAGGTTACATGAAGAATACTGATTTTACCTAGTTTTTGGCAAATTAGCTTCCATTGAAGAAAGGGCTGTTTATTAGTAAGCTTTATTGTCTTGTATGTACTGGATATTGATATGTGCTGGGCAGAGCAGGTTATTTCTTCTTGTTAGCAGTCTTTATGTTATGGTATGATAGCAGGTTTTTCCTGTAGAGCCTTTCCTTTTAACAAGTATTAGAGTCATACTGATCTTCCCATATTCAGGTGTGATTGATCAGTTTGTTGCAAGAGCTCAAGGTCTTGACACCCTAGGAGGTCTTTGAGAACATGGTGACAACACAAGGGAAGGATGCCCCTCTCACAGAAGAGGTCAGGAACTGAATTGAAACATGGTAGGGGCAGCCTGAAAGATGACCAGCACCCAAGAATGTCAACAGAGAAGAATCATGACATAATCAATAATACAATGGCACATGGTTTTTTGGGAACATTCAGTGTGGGACACAAGACAAGGAGTGGTGTTCCTTCAGGACGTAGCGATGGCTTGGCTGTCATCCAGGATTCAGCCTCATTGAACACTGGCTCTCTGCACCTGATTTGGCAACCAAGGTCATTACTTTTTTCTCAAGATGAAGAGGGAGCTGAGTGATGCTGTTTGGACACTGGTGATCATGTCATTACTGCAATGGACCACTATCTGGAAGTCCAAGACAAAGAAGGGCCACACATGTTCCACAATCAAGGAACTATGAGGATAACTGAAACAAGTAACTATAACAAAAAAAATAACATTGCCAGTTCTTTTTTTTTTTAATTAATTCCTTCTACCTTAGGCCAATGACTTCTCAAGTGCACCCTATATATGTGGTATGTATTGGAAACTACTTTAAATGATGTATCTCGGGTCAGGGTTAGGTTCAGCATTATTCAAGTCTGGTCGTAGGACAAGGGAAGTATCCCTTCTATGAGATCTCTCTATGGACACCTGTTGCTCGGTTTTATAGATTTCAATGCAAATTTCTACATTGTTGTTGATTTGTGTGCAGTTGTTTTTAACAGTGCAAATCTGACACTCCATCCATCCCACTCTCCATCCATTCTTCCATCCCAGGTCGTTAGGCATCATTAGCAGCCATGAAACCCTCTCTGCCAGGAATGTGACAGGATCAATGTCAGGCACTATCAGTCTCCTCCTCCTCCCTTTCCCTCTCTGCTCTGTGTTGTTCCACACAGAGGATTGGTTTTCCCATCATGACTGGGTGTCAGTGGGTGCAGCTAAATGGAAACTGTAGACTGCAGGGTCTGTGCCATCTGCTTGGCAATGCCAATCTACATAATGTTCTGCCTGGCACCAGTTAGAACCAATCAATAGAGCTATACCACTCCTCGGTATGGCCACCCAGACGCCCCAGCCACTGGATACCAGCGGACTGCCTGGACTTCCCATCACAGATCCAGAAATAGCACCAGCACAACCTCAGAAGTTGCTGCACATACAAATCTAGATGACATTCCCAACATTATTATTGTAAAATATCCAAGTGTGTGATTGATGCCACAGGATTTTCTTTGCTTAATAAGCGAGCTGATAATTGCAACAAGACAGGAAAGTCTTGTGATCGATTCAGTTTGTGACGAACTTAGTTTTCCATGAATGGCAGTCGCTGGCATAGGCTATTGGCAATTTGACATGCCATGCTTTTCTCATCTGCGGCAGATGGGCCTCCTCTCCCCGACAAAATTAGCACGGTTGGACCAGGGTTGCTCTGATTCATTTTGCCTTCATAAACACATTCATCCAAATAGTTGCAGTCAGTGTCCTTCCCAGTTGAGTCTAAACACCTTCCACATTAAACACATGCTGCTGTGAATGTGTTCAAAGGCAGGTTTACACAGAAAGGCTGTGTATTCCTGAAAACCTTGGAGGGAAGTTCTGAACTGAGAGAGTTATCAAAGGGAGAAACTAGATGGAACAGCATGTTTAAAGTGACTTTTCTATTGTCTGTTTACATCAGAATGTGGAAAGCAAGGGGAAAGTAATGACATTGGCTGGGAATTAATGGAGCAGCTAATGAGATTAGAACAGACAGCACACATGTTAGTGTTTTACAGATAGACCCATGTGCTTTAAAAGCAATACATCTTTCACTTGATGGATTAAGCCACAGTGTCTTGGGAGCATTGCAAAGAAAGATGGAGCCCACCACACTCTAAAACATGAAGACAAGTGGAGCACACTGCTGTCTTGTGTCATCTGTGTTTGCATGAGAAAACCCTAGGTTCAACTGTCCGTGGCTTCTTTTTCCTTTGCCTCTATATTATTTTAGGAGAGATGTGTTTTTGTTTTGTTTTAGTTTTTTTTGCAACTAAACAGATAAATATCCAAATTCTATTCAAGTCTAGGTAACATTTGCAGCATTTCACTGTGCGTTTTTCACATAGATGATGGGACAGCTTCCTAAAGTGAAGTCAGAGTATACTGATTGCCCCCTAGTGGGCTTCAGTATAAGTCATGAGCCCTGCCACCCAGCCAAATGAAAAATTCAAAGTACATGTGCAATAAATGTTTCCCAAAGGTGATTTCTGTCTTATTAGAAAGATTTCATCATGCTGATTTGTGCTCAATTCATCATCTTTCTGATTGCTTTGTTTTTAATAAGTTATTTGATGATGTAAAAAACAGGTGGTTGACAGCCGTAATGACCAATCACTGTCAAGAGTCTGGCAGACTTGAGGGAGGATGCGAATCATCCAGCCAGGCCGCCATGTTTCTACTGGGTAGACATTGGTTCCAAAATTTGCTACAGAATCAACATGACAGCTCAGTAACCAAAATGTATGGCCTCAAATAAAATCTTTGTCAAAAGCATTACCTGCTTCATGTAACTGATTTGGAATAAGATCCATAAAACCGATAATCCCAATGAGGGATCCACCGTCTATGGCCCTTAACATTGAAGGTTCAGTGTGTAATCCCCAGTGTTATCCTTTGTGCAAGGTTGGAGCCAACAGAATGGTCATCTTCCCTTAAAATGTCTATTGTGAGACTTCAGCTTTCTTATGAGTTTATTGCCAGCCATACTGGAATAACATGTTTGCAGACTATGCAATGACATCACTTGGTGAATCTTAGGCTATGACATATATCACAGCTAAGCTAAGCTAATAAAGTAAAGCTAAATGTTTTGTTGTCACCATCCATCCATCTTCTGAACCCTGTCACTGTCAATGGTAACTGGTCTGGCCCTAATTCAGGTTTGTTGTTTTTTTCAGACCCCCTTCCTCAAATACAGTGATTTATTTTAGTGTGACGGTGAAAAAACATTTACATGTAAATCCCGCTCTGTAAGTGAGAGCGAGATCAGCAGTGGCTTTGCGCACGCGCTATTCATTAGCAGTGTGGACGTGGAGTGGGTCTCCTCTGCTCTGACAGCTCGAACTGCTGTGTGAGGCTACTGTGAGACTGACTGTCTGTGACTGCTGTGAAACGGGGAAGGGGCTCACAGCAGTACCCGCGACTCCTTAAGGACAGTAACTGCAGAATTTCACATTGCATATTACATCACTACCGGTGTCAAGTTACAATGCAATATTTTTGTAACTTTATGCGGGGATTATGAAATCATGCATATTTTACTATTTGCTTGATTATGCATTGAATTATGCGGTCGCAGAATCATGTTTTTCTGGAGGGACTAAACAGTGCAAGTTTGTATGGCCTTTTTTTTCAAGGAAAACTTGAAATTAGCATGTAAGTTAATGTCTCAGTTGTTGATACAATTTAGTGGTTGGCTGGTAGATCGAAGTTGTAGCAGTACATTTCTCACATGGCAGAATTTTATCTCAGGCTATCTTTACTTCCAACACCTTGAAAACAGCCTACTTCCTTTGCTATGTGATGTAGAACTATTTTTTTGGCACTACTTTTTTTTGGCCACAGTGTTGCTGTTTTTTTTTTTACACAGTACATACCCCACTTGAAGATGGCAGCAAAAGACTCCTTCATTAGAGCATATTTTTGACCCATTTTAAGTTTACATGATATTAACCTCTTATATCAACATGTGTGATGGGGTGGTTAATGTACCCTACATGGCCCTCTGCAAACAAAAGTCATTCTAAAGATTTTCCTTATTTTTAATAAAATTATGAATACTATACTCTAGTTCTGCAGTTCTGTCCAATTACCATTAATCCTGTCACAGGTTATCATGTACATGGTGTTCATCAGCATATTCTATAAGGGCATGTTATAGGAATAAGCAATAATGTCATGAAATATATTTGCGTAAATCTAGCATTTACTATAAATAGACACAAAAGTGCTGAAAATTCAGTACTGCATAAAACCGACGCAGAAAAATCTTTGCATTTGTTTAAGATGTGCATACTTCAACATCATTCTGCTATTACACCGCCCTTGTGGCCTGTTGAGTTGTGAATGTGAAAACATGCACGACTTCCAAAGCCACATCTGAGGCATTCCCAGATCCTAATCTCGCAACCCTCTTAAATAAAACGTCTTCCCCTCATCATATGTAATCATAAACGTTTGACACACATCCCCGCTCTGCTTCTCTTTTCCTCTTCACCCTCAGAGAGCTCGGAGGCTGAATGTAGGCATTGTTGCCGTGGGGCTGGGTGCTCCTCAGCGGCCCTGCTTCCCAGCTCATTTGGAAATGAGAAGTGACATGTGAAAGTGCTGTTTTCTTTGCTAAGGATAACGACAGGGAAAACACTAAACAATCCCAGAGCAGAGATAGACCTCTTTCTGTGACACAACTGTCTCTTTGTATGCACTCATACAGCTCACGCAGGACTCCCAGACAAGACACATATTCACACTGAACATAATGACTAAATATCTGGCACTGTCCAGCTTATAGCAAAGAGGCGGCAATTCCATTCCGTCTACACAGTGATTCATGTGGACAGTATGGAAACAAATACACCCACTTGGTGAGATAGTCACATATACACACAGATTTACACACCCAAATCCACCAGCACCTGTCTGAAGTACTAAGGTGGGCTGCTAAGTATGTTTTCATAGCAAGTAGGTAATGACTTGCTCCAGCATTTAGGTTTAAAGAGGCAAAGGAGGAGGAAAGAGGGGGTGGAGGAAGACAAATGAAGGTAAGCCGTCCCATCACAGGGCCCTCCTCATTACATTACCTGGCATCTCCTTCTGGAATCCCTCCTGCTCACTATAATTATCATAATAATGACCCGCAATTTTCCTTTTTCTCAGTATACTTGTTAATTACGACTGCCAGGTCAAGATTGGGGTTAAGGAAATAAAACAAGAAACTGGAGCCTTGGTTTAGGGAGTCAGAATGAAGTAGGTGGAGGAGTAGCTTTTATTAGTTGCAATCACAAGTGATTTAATAAAACAGGTGGAAAGGCATGAAGTGGGTCACCCAGAGGGGACTGGCCGGCAGTGGCGGCCCTGTTGCATCAGCTCGAAAAACCATTTGATATAAAACCTCAGGTACCATTCATTGCTCTCTTTTTCCTTCCCTCTCTTGCATCCAGAGTGCTGATTTCCATCAAGGCTGTTGCTAATTCTTTACAGCACTGTATTAATCTTTATAGGCGACCATAACACTAAATGGGTATTCTGGTCATGGCCGAATACACTGTTATTACAAGATTTTACTTAGCTGTAGTGGGAACTGTAGCTCTTGAGGAAATATGTAAAAACTCATAAAGATGCTCAGTTCAGTATGGGCAACGGTCATGTGTGTGTGGGGCTCTTTGCCATCTCAGTGAGGTAAGATGAAATGACACACTCCAACACCAGATATGATTGGAGGTAATTGTATTTTAATGTCCAGGAGGCCCATTCCCACTTTCTGTTTGGTTTTTCCATGGTCGACATCTGGTGTGAAGAAGGCCAGCATGTGTTTCCACTACACTTGTATTTATACCTCTAAACACAGCAGTCAACACAGCAGTCGGCAGGAGTTTATTGTCGCCGTCACACTTTTGCTGTTAAGTGACATCATGTCAAAACACGTCGCCCTCTCTGCCCAGGCCGCTCAGGTTTGTTTTCCCTTGTCGCTCTCAATTTGGAGGGAGGAATAATGTTTGTCAAATGCCACAGCGTTCGGTTCGGTTCATGGGGTGATGTTTTGAGTGGTCGTTACAGGCTGAGGGGTGTGTGTTTGAAATGGAGCCTGTGTGCTTGTTTTCCCTGGCGGAAAAGGGTTAAGACTTTGTGGAGTGGCTTTTAGTTGTGGCCGTGTCTGAGGTAAGAAGATCAGGATTCTTCTGTTCCACTATGGCACTTGCTAGACAGGCCACACATACCCTGCTCTATAGGCCACAAAATGCTTAATGAGCCAGGCCGAGACAACCAGCCAGCCAGCCTTCTCGTCATCTATACAACCAGACTAGAAGCCAGCCAGCTTCCATCATGTCATCTAGTCATCCATCCAGTCCATCAGCCAGAGGGCACTCTAATTGCCCCATGAAGACTAAGCTTGCCAGATGTTCATTGTGTCCAACTCCAGCCAAGCTAACGTAACCAGACGTTCAACATTCAGTTTGTCCTTATCTGCTGAAGTTTCATGGCACTACTGTGCGTTGACAGTTCCCTGGACAATCTTTCCTCCATTCCATTCCCTCTAATATACACACACTCGCGTTCATGACGAGATCCAAATTTCAGTCCATATTCTCTCTTTTTTCTTCACTCTATGAGGTGTGAGCCATTTGTCATCACATACTTAATGTGGCTGCCATGTCAGCATGTGCGCTCCAGTACATGCACTGGGGGGGGGTGATGGCTCGATATGGACAAGCGTCACTCTAGTTCTCCTCATCACACAGAAGGGACTGAGCCATTGCATTTGGGCCAGCCCAACAATAACAAGCAGAGGCATTTATGTTTTAGAAATGGAGGGCTATAGCTGGGAACCGCAGCTGCATATGGAGCTGATCACGTCAGGAGGGGAGGCTTCGGATCACCTTACTGATGACTAATTGACCACAGCTAGAAGGCCCACTTCGTCCACAA
>JAPQRQ010000014.1:9711588-9738745 GCA_037367365.1 Apogon talboti | reverse complement strand
CCCCCCCCCCCCCCCCCCCCCCCCCCCCCCCCCCCCCCGGGTCTTAAACTCTGGAGGCCTTCTTAGACACAGTGGCCTCCACAGCAGATGACAGCTCTCACCACTCCTACTCTTTTTTTCCCCACACACTCTATCCCTGCCAGGCAGCGTCATCCAATCCTAATAACCCTTCCTTTGTTGAAAAATCAAACAGGGCTTTGCATTATGTGACTTTCATTGGATTAGGTGCTTTGTGAAATATTCACAGTGCAGATGAGTGCTGTTTCCTTCCACCTCTTACTGCAGCTAAGTTATTGCATCTGTCTTTTTGTTCCTGAAATCCAGGCCCAGTCTCAAGGAGCCATCACCTTTAAGGTGGTCCCTGGTCTCAAGGAGGATGCAACAACCAAGGAGCCTAAGGTGGGTCCTGTCTTGCCTTAATCATCATGTTTATTGAGATCCATTTAAACAATACTATTTACACACTCCCAATATGAAGCAAGTGGCAAACACCAGGGATGAAAGTTTATGATGAGGCATAACTGTCAATACTGCACTACACTGCAGTTTAGCTTTAAAAGCAATTCATTCCTCATATATGCTCATGTTAAAATAATTTTACAGCAGTTTACAGCAGAATATAAGTTCCTTATTTATTAAGGCTTAAATTTGGCTGCTGTAACATGTGAGTGCCACCTCTGTGTCTGCATACAGCTTTAGTGAAGTGGATCTCATATATGACCAGATATTCAATTGTAGCTTTTTTCACTATACTTCTTACTGTGTTGTATGTCGATTTTTGTTTGGACCAAAACACATTACATTTTTACACTAAAACATAGAGGAATATGTTTTAGTGTTGTGCAGAGCCACAGTAGACAGTAGCTGGTAACCATCTATTTTGAAGGTGGTTTAACTGTTACTCCAACCAGCATACCATCATCCTCACCCACTGCGGTGTTGATAGACCATTTCTCTTGCACTCATCTATCAGTGGCAGACAGGGGCTGGATCCATCCACCACTTTAAAGCACCAAGGTCAAAGGTGGCTCATCATTATTCACAACTCAGCCCACCCTGCATGTGTAACTGAGCCGTACAGGACAGAGTGGACCACTTAGACCCTTTGTCATGGTGTAATGGTAGAATCTGTCTGGCTGAAAAATAGCCTGCATGTGCCAACCACTCAGCTTCTCAAAATCAACCTGAAGAGCCGAGGGTGGGGATGTATGAGTGCATTCTGTTGGAGGATTTAGCAGCCAAACCGGCTGTTTTGACCCCAACAAAACATCTCTGTCTGAAATGTAATCCCATTCCATGGCACAAAGCATCCTTTAAATCAGTGGGACATTGAAATATGTCATCTCTCCCTCCTTGTCCTGTGCTTTCCCTCACTCACACTCTCCTTCCTTCCTTCCTTCTCTCTGCTCTTTCCACATGATCCAAGGTGTCTTAGGAGTGATAACTCATCTTGACGATGTTCAGTTTGGACAGAAGACACAGCAAGGTGCTGCAGGTTGCAGCGTGTTACCCACAAAAGGGAAAGATGTCAGAGATTTTTCCAGTGTAGGGTCCAACCTCCTTTGTGTTGATGAGGTGTGTCCCACCCTCACTGCCAAAGCGAACTGAACCAATAGTCCTTGAAGACAGAAAACAGCTATTTCTCTGCATCGGTTTGTTCCTCAATGTGGAAAGATTACTGATATTAGTTTGTGTTTAGAATTAGAGAAAGCCAGCAGTAGGAACAGAGCACTTCCAAGTGGAGTCTCTGACTCAGAAGATGTAAAGTCTTGGAAGCTGGTGACAGGGCTTAGTCGCCTCTAATGTTAGATGGAATGACTTGGAGAGGTTTACCTTGGCAAACATTGGAGGTTTCAACTTCTGATTGCAATGACCTTTCTAAAATAATCACCCTGAGCGTTGGTGAAGCACCTTCTGTGTTTACTGTGATGAGTTCACACTCCATGCAGTAGAAATAAATTACAGTCAAGCGTTGCTTTTTCCTGTTGTGCCTTCAATCCAGCTCTTTGTTTTCTTCACCCTTCCTTCATCTGCTGTACATCCAGGTCTATATGAAGGCACTCTTTGACTACGACCCTATGGATGACAAAGCCATCCCATGTAAGGAGGCTGGACTGGCTTTCAAGAAGGGTGACATCCTTCAAATCATGAGCCAGGACGATGCAACCTGGTGGCAGGCCAAACATGAGGGGGACGCCAATCCACGTGCCGGCCTAATCCCATCCAAACAGTTTCAAGAGAGGTAAGACCAGGGTGTGAACTAGGAAGAGGCCGGGGGAACTCAGCTTCTCTTATGAGACGGGAGCCCAGAAAACAGGGTTTGTATCATTTTGAGGTGTCTGTAAACTACTAACAATGAGTTATGGTTGCCATATATTTCTATTTAGTGCCTCCTACTCCAGTGCTTTATAAATTTATGAAATGTCTGTCTTATTTTCAGAAGCAGAAAGTAAAAACTGAATTTAGAGTACTGACTTAATTTTTATCATCTTTTGTTTTACCTCAGTTGAATAAACCATGACTGAAACAGTCATGTAATGTCTGACTAATGTTGCTCTCTAGTGTATTTTTGTCAAACTAGTTTATGGAAATGCATGTAATTCGCATGCATTTTCATTTTGCAAGTATTCAAAAGTTTGCTTCAAATTCCCTTGAAATTTTATGGAAACTTCTCATGTTCAGAGTATATGTGACAAATCATCTACAAAGTGGGATGACTGAAGAGTTGAATCTCAGTTAATAAGCTGTTGAAACACTGTAATAATATTGAAGATTGAAGTGATACTAAACATTGAACATTTTTTGAACTGTAAACAGGATATTTGATGAAATTTGATGAAACGCATTAAGACCGATGATAATGCACACAAAAATTGAAAAATATGTCTACATTTTGTAGATTAATTTGACTCATCATGTAAAAGAGGGCAGTGACTTTGCCTCATGTAATCCATTGCTTCAATCACTTAATTTGTTTATTGCAAACACTACAATGACAGAATAACACAGGTTGCAGTGTTGCTTTTTTGGTCGGTGACATCTGATTGGTTTAAAAGGCAGCACGGCATTGGTTCACTGTGGAAAAGGACAGTATGAGAGCAAGAAAAAGTGTCAAACATAATCTAAATATATTGTACATGTAAGCGCTTAGGTGGGCCTTTCTTTCTGGTGATAAAACCAGTATGATAACCCAAACTAACACTTTCACAACTTCATATGGTTCTGTATAAGTATGTGATTCTCTGTCTTACGTATGTCCCTGAACTGCTCATGTCTCATATCCACACCTGAACATTAAAACACTGATCACTTCACTTTCACCCTCTTCACAAAGGAGTTAAACTTTAATTGAAATATTATTGAAAACACAATATGGCCAAGGGTAATATCTCAACTGACTGAGGGTAAAATGTGTCATAACATGATATTATAAATGAAATAAATATAAAAAAATAATGAAATCCCAATACTGTTTTTATTGAAATAAACAGCATCTCTCACTGAAATGTCCTCCTCAGGTTCAGGTTCATTGTGCTGACAGATGCACAGCAGGAAGCAGCAGATGCAGACTCTTTTCTCATTATTCCAACACTATAAACAAAAGCTTAATAGACTGTTTTATAAATGGTGTATTTAATGAATTTTGACCATGAACAATAGTTTGCACACAACCTCAACATGACTGTCCTCTTCATCGTCTGCTGCCTCTAAAACAGCACTGTCATTGCTGCTGTCGTAGCCACGCAGGTTTCACCATCTTTCTCATTCTTTCCCTTCTTTCCTCTGGTTTTTTTTCTTGCTTCACACTGCCAAAATAGTCTGGATTTCCACACAATGTCTGGCCCGAAATAAGTAATGACAGAAAATGATAGCACTGGTACCAGGCCACTTTGGACGGCAAGTCAATGGAAAATCGTGCATCGGTGTATGCATGTGTGTTTGTGCTGGGATGCCATGCGCCTGATGTGCAACGCAGAGCTCAGGGTGCAAGGGCAGCTTCTTGACATCATCCAAGAGGAGCACCCTAGAGACGTAAAAATACACCAGAAAGGAGACAAACACAGTGACGCTTACTTCACACACATTCACATTTACCAGTTCTTAATTCCCTGTTGTTTCTTTTCTCTTAACTGAGAGAAAGAAGCTGGTGGATATTGGAAAGTGGGCTCCCTGTAGCGTAACTGGGAGTGTTTATTATTCTCTACATGATCATAAAAACTAATGGTTTTATTGTGCCTCTCTCTTCTCTTTTCCTCTTATTTTTCAGGAGATTTGCACTGCGACGATCTGTTGCGACTCTTCCATCCCTGAGGAGCTCTACCCGGCGGTCATGTAAGCATATTTTATCTGCTGTGATGGGTCAGAACATGACAACACGCTGCAAACGGGTGGGCGGGCTGATGAGAGGTGATGCAAGGGGAATAGGTAGTGACAAGGAAAAACAGGGATGTCAGACAGGGCCGTTGCTGGTGCTCGATCTAACGCAGACTGAGTCCCACTTATCCCTGCAACCTGCCGCCACAACTGTAGCAGTCCTTCACACCTGTCATCAGAGGAAATGTTGTGTCTGGATTCACCCCTCCTCCTTATTTTTCCCCTTCTGCTCCATTTTTCACTCTCTCGGCCTCTTTCTCAATCTTTCTGCACGCTCTCTTGCCTCCATTCCTTCTCTGTCTTTTCATGTGTCGATGCAGTCGCTGTCATGTGAAGGCTTTTTAATGGGCGGAAACTAGAGGTTTGCGCTAAGGATAACCTCTGCAAGCCATCCAGCTAAAACACCAGCCTTCCTGCCCATCCAGCTCACCTCTTCTCAACTCAAGAACCACAATGATGGATTAATGATCTCATTTTAGGCCTAAACATGACCTAAAGATTCAGAGGCTCATTGCTGCTCTATAGATCACCTTAGTAAACCTATTCAGTGACTTTAGCTTCAGTCTTCTGTGCAGTACAGCACAGCACGGGGAAAGGGCAAGAACACTTCACAGTGGTGTAACAAGCCTGATGTAGAAAATCAGCAAAACTCAGTGAAATGATTGTTATTTCTGTGCAAAGGAAGGAACCCTTAATCACAAATAACTTTTAATGAGCCTCATCTCTTCAAACTGTCCATGAGGACAATGGGTGCTCAATAGAGAAGCTCTGATTTTGTTTCTGTTTTTTCTATCAGAATTGCCTTAGACACTGTTTGGAAATAGAAAAATCCAGTAAATTTGATGAAAAATGAAAACTATCAGCAGCTTTCCCACTTCTTACACGTCTCAATACCATGACCCTCTTCATGCAAATGCACATCACAAACACACACCTGAACATAACAGATACACAAAAGAGCACTCGTAAATCAATACTGATATAACTACCGTTTCTGTAAATGTTATCAAAGCTGCAAACAAACTAGTTATACTTGATTCCAAAATTACAATAATCTGAATTATTTCAAATCTGCAGTTTTATTTGTCTGTCAAACGGCAGCATTTTATCTACAGTATAAATATAAATAAGGTTAACATGATTCCATCGTGGATAGGCCTGTGTGTTTCTTTTCTGAGTCTGCATCAAGACATGGGTACAAGTATCGAAGTCCTAAAGAAGAATCTTCTAAGTTGAATTACCCGCATGCCCCAGAGGGCAGGGGTATAAACATATACCAGGAATCCTGTCCGTCTGTCCAAGATTTTTGTCCAACCAATTTCTCGTCCACTATTCACCTGATTCTTTTCAATTTCAGACATGTTCTTTACGTGTGCCTTTCTCTCAATTTTTCCTTTTTTTTTTTTAAACAAATTTTTCAAAGATTGAAAGTTAAGACTCACAATTAATCCCTGAGTAGGCAGGGTATCAGTGAGCACCAGAAAGAAATGCAGGTTGGCAGAGGTGCAGTAAATGTCTGACTTTATAAAACAATGCCCTCCTGCGCCAAATGCTGTTTATACCACAACTGTTTGCAGCCTTAGGACTTTATGTTGCACCTGACTGCAAAAGCTCTGTAAGGAATTACCTGACATTATTCTGTTTTTAAAAAAGGGAACAGACATTAGCTATGATTTACAAACAGCTGCCAAACACCACTTTGCTTTGTTTATGGCAAGCCACAGTGCACGAATGAAGGCAGAGAGGGGTATCCATCCAGCTGGCACTGTGGCTGTGCATTACATGTGTCCGCCTAAAGCACAGGATGATGAAATGCCAATATGTGATGCAGGGCCATGCAAACTATAAGACCTTGTCACAAAATTATTCAGTAACCTAACTGCTCATTTTACTTCAACACAAAAGTAACAACAACATGAACTATACGGATGAAATAATATGTGTCAGCAGTGAAAAGGATTTAAGACAATTGATTTAATTCAGCTCTAAGATTAAAAGGAGCTCTGTTGTACAATTAAAAACTAATCTGTTTTGTAAATCCAAGTTTATTGGCATTATCCAATGTCAGTTGTCTTGCTCAGGGTGCCATTCAAGCTAGCACCCCCACTGTAGACATGAGTAAACTGGGCTGTGACACCACTGTTTTCCAATTTCTCTGTTTTCCTTGTCTACACAAATACATACAAACTAAAGTTTTAAAAATCAATAGGATGGAACTCGAGTCTTCCCCTGATCTCAGCTCCTTTAACTTTCTTTGAGCGTTTCATTTTGCGCAATCTAAAAAAGCCGTTTTCAAAGTTAGAACCTCCTCAAGTGTAAGTTTAACATTAATACTGCGTTACATTTTGCAATGGAGTTAAAATTTTTCATGCAAAAAAAATTATTTTTATTAAGGCTTAGAAAAAAAACTGAGGTTTAAAAAGAGGTTTAACTTGAATTATTCTGAATTTTAAGGTATTTTTAAGGTTTCAGGTTATATAATTTCAAGTCTAACCATGAATTAATTGGTTTTGAACTGACTCTTGTTGATGCAGTTCTCTCATAGTGTTTACTACAAACTACCCTCCATCTGTACCAACGTGTTCGATTCTACCTTCAGTCCCTCTTTTATTGTCTTGCTCGTCAGTAACAGATATCTTCATCTTCATAACCACATATTAAGGCCTAAGTACAGCACAAAGCATCTGCTGTGTAACACACAGCTTCTTCCCCTCCTTTCATTTTCCTTTCTCCAAGTATATGAACCCTGAGGAGAGCACATTACACATTCAATGTGGCTTCATAAGTCAGCTCTGGTCTCACAATGACCCTGTTGAACCGAAACCTAGTCCATATTGGCCATATTTTTCACTGTAGATTACAATTTTGAGGCGGACATGTCCATTTGACTGCTTGTTTCCCCCAACATGGCGGTGAGCCCTTAATGTAATGTGACTCTTCCAATATGTAGCTTTTAAATAACCAACAGAGCTACGCTGACCACCTCTAAACATAGCATTTGGCTGTTTTACCTCTAGTGAATTATGGATCTTGTCATTTCCTGGTTATGTTCAACCGCATACTGGCATACATGGTTCAGTCTGGCCAAAAATAGCCTGCTAAAAAGTTTTCAACAGACAGTGCTTTACTGTTCCGTTACTATTTCTTTTTAATGGTCCAGTTCCTCTTATGAGTTATGGGATTTGTAACGCCCTCCTCTCTATTCACAGAGGACAGGTGTAAAATGTAGTAGAGTCAGTTGTGGCCCCAAGTGAAAGAACATAAGTCTCTCTTTGAATAGTAGCAATACTTTCTTCCTAATGTCATACATACTATAAGAATTAGCTCTGCGTGTATGTGCAGCAGCAGTAGTAGGAATTCCCTTGACATGGCCGTCTCAGGACTTGTTGAATAACTGGGGAATGATAACAGTTCAGCCTCTGTTCCAGCAGAGACATGGCACTGATATTCAAGCGTACAAAAAATTCAATTAGAGAAAAATGTTAGATCCAGGCAGAGAGTAAGAAATGAGTCAAGTGTGTTGAAGTGAAGTGAGTAAGAAAAAATCCACAATGCAATAATATTTTAAAAATATTGGGATATGGATGGGCGGAGGGAGGAAAAGACGGAGAGAGGAGTGGTATACGGGTCATATTCGGTAGCAGATGTGGCCCTGTGGCGCGGTGGTGACTGGGTCAAGAGAGATGGAGGGAGACAAGGCTTGGATACAGGCCTCATGCAGGCCCCGCTCAGTTCAACTGGGCTTGGCCCCGGGGCCATAAACTACAGCCTAATTGAAGGATACCATGGAGACCCCGCTGTTACCAAGCGGTGGACTGAGGTGGTGATTGAGGAGGGGGTTCCTTTCTCTCTTTTCCTCTCTCTTTCCAGCCCGGGAGCTCTGTCGGCTGCAACAATATTGGTCTTGGCAAGGGGCTGCAGTGCACATTGCTTAACTGTGTCCATTTACGCCTAACATTTGCAAGATATAAATAACCTCTTCCCTCATGGTCACAATCGCTGCTTCTTGATGCATTCTTCAGTTAAAAAACAGGTATTTAAAGTACCATCAATCTCCCTGTGTAAGCCAATTATTAATCGGCTACACAGGTTTACCTCCAACTTTACCTATCTGTTTTGTACCTCAGCTCCCCTCCATCAATATCTGGCTCTCCTCCAGCTTCACCATCTGTTCTGTGAACATCCTGATGGCTCTCTGGGCTTTCTTACAGCATGTCTGTTCCTGCGTCTGACATGCAAACTTCTTCACTGTCTGATTGTTTGGTTTGGTTTTGTAGCTTGCCAAACACGTGGACACACTTATCGCTCACCTTGGGGTCTCCCTTTGTCTCTTTTCTCTGTGCATTACAGCAAAAAAAACCAACCCTTGCTCTTTTTGCCTCTAGTGAACGACTGAACCATTTCAAAACGCCGCCCAAGATTGGTCTTAAGTGGCCCTGAACCTGGCCCTGTGTTCAATTTATCCATTCATTTCATTTTTCAACTTAAATGCTCACAGACCTGATTTAGAGTTGCATTGGGTGCAGGAGAAAAGTTCCATTGTAGTCCCAAAGGTTAAGTCTAGATAACCCAGCAGGGACCACCCACAGAGTTTTGTAGATCCAGTTATTTTTTACCCTTGCATGAAAACTCCCTGTGTATCACTACATTTATAAAGACAGAGTGCATCTCAATATGTACAAGCTCTGCTCCTTATCATGACTTTGAATAGTCAGCTTCTGCATTTGAAGGCCAAAAGATGCATGACAATCTCCTTCTCTGTCATCTGGAGAATTCCAGTGGTCTCATGCTGGTTTTTAAAAAGAGAGCTATAGTAAGCAGGAGAGAAAGTGACATCGTCCAGTCTTTTCAAGGAGAAGTCCATCTGTAAACTGCCTGGATCTGAAGGTGACATCATCTCATAACTCAGGCGCATTTATGGGGTGCTGACTAGGGGTCGATCCTTTGTCTCTTCCTCCTGCTGAAGGAGATGGTCGACAGATTTTTTAGGACTCTTGCATGTAGCGCTGACACACTACTGGAGGAGGGAGTAAATCTACAAAGCTCTGAAGTCAGATGTAGATGCAAAAGCATGTAAAGATCAAAGATACCTGCAGTTTTATCTTGATCTAACTGGTGTTATGAATCAACTGCCATGACCTGCTCAGTTGGACGCATCAACTACACTCTTGTAGTGTGATCGAAATGGAGAAAACACATAGCTCTGGAACCATAGACACAGGAACAAAAATATTGCTGACGGCTGGGTGCCTGCATTTCCACCACAGAGATTAGACATTTTATTCCACTGATGTGTGAAAAAGCAATAGCAGTTTTTACATTTCATACATTTTGTTTGCAACTACGCAAAAGGCCTGCAGTATGTTGTCACTCCATCTTTCACAAGCACAAAGAAAAACTGCTAGAAAAATGTGATTGTTTTAAGGTGGCTGAAGTAATATAATGCAAGTTCTGACAAAAGGCAAGGACTGTTGGGGGGTTGAAGTAAAGTCCTTGGAATTAAATGTTGACTGTTGTCCCTGTTGTGGGTACATGCTGAGGACCTTCTAAGATTCCTGCAGTACAAACTAGCTATGGAGAGGTATTTTACCAACTTTGCTGGGACAAGAAACACAAGTTTTCAGATGTTCAAGCACATTATGCCAGACAGTGGTTTTTACCAAATTTACAAAAGGAAGAAATACAAACAAACAGTAGAACTATATCTGTTGTAGGCATCTCCTGAACCAAGGGTTTGGCCTTGTGTCCTTAACATTGTCCGACTTCCATGCAGTTTCCGTTACAAGAACAGATCGTTGCAGACATTTAGGGCATACTTTTTTTAAATGGGTAGCAATAATCTGTCTAAACTGCTGGTTTGTTTACAGCCCTTCTGATTGTTTCACTGCTCATGTTTCTTGTTGTGACGTCGTCATCTTTCCAAGTCTTCGCAATTACTTTGATGACTGGTGTTATGATAATGGATAAAAACAACGGGCAGAACTATGAAAATAAGACCCGCTATACAATTACTACAATTATTCTTTAACAAACACTACATCCACTCATATTTCTCCCTTTGCCTTCCATCCTTTCACTTGATTCCAACACTACCCTCATATCACCCCTTCTGTCATTCACTGTGGTGTATCTTTGGTATGTGGACGACATGTGATATACCTCTAAGCGTGCATCCCTTTCCAGGGATGGAGTTGGTCATGAAGCACCCTGTAAGGCTGGTTAGCTGACTGGTAGACTGGTTGACTGCACACTAAGAATGCCTGAGAAAATCTGTGGCTGCAATCTGGGCGGCCATGTCTCCCTGCAGTCGGTAAATAATAGGCTTGCCTGCCACCGTCACTGCAGGCCTGGCTGTCCACATACATCCGCATTGGGAGTATGACTTCAATGTATTCTCATCACTGTTTGGTCAGGCGGGTGAAATGTACCTCCAGAAAGTCCAAGGTTTGCTTCCACCATTGAAGTTCTCCCAGATAGGCCACTCCCTGTAAATGTACATGTTGCAGTGTTATCACATGTTTCTTCATTAGATCTGGAATGTTAGTGCAAAATACTACAAGGCCATTAGGCAATACAAACCATTCCTGTGGCAGATAGGCACCAGATGAAAGCTGTAATGAGGACAGCACTTGGAAGGATTTCAGATATCTTTATCATTGGCGTACTGTTTCCTCTTTCATGTCCTCCTCCATCTTCCCCTCTATCAATTACCGTTTTCCCCTCTCAAAATCCTCTTTAGGTACTGCATGGTTCAACTTATCACATCACATTACAACGGGCAGAGGGCAATATCAGTAGGATTGTTGCAGCGTGAACGCTTAACATGCGAGACAAGAAGTCAGATAAAAGCTTACACATTTGGCTCTGCACTTCAAAACAGTCACCACTCTTAGGTCTGACATTTTCTTGCACAAAACAACCTCTACTGTTATCAGCCCTGACTGCTTTATTGGCTAGTCATTAACTCCAGCTGTGATGCAACATCTCCTCAATCTGCGACATGCTCTGGGAGATGAACACAATGCAGTAAACGCGAGCCCCATACTGTGGTAGATGGTGTTGTGTATGTTTTCATTTGACCCTGTTTTTGCCAAAATGGGAACATATGAAGGGAAGGAAGCATCTCTAAGTACCTCCAAATGTTCACTGCATCTTAAACCAAATACACACTCAGTCTGCTACCATCTTATAGCTCTTCAGATGGCAGGCTTAAACATCTGACCTCATTTGGAAATCTACCTTGAATGACAATGAACCGCTTTACTGTATAAGGTATCCAAATGGTCACTGTTAGATGTTGATTTTTAGGAGGCTTTTGACACTAAATGTGTTTCTCTCTGTGAAGTCACAGGGGATGCACCTCAGACATGTACCACAGACTGTGTTTCTCTAGGTAACAATGTATATAAATGTGTCTTCTTTGAAAATAGAAATAGTAGAACCATCATCTAAAAGCGCTCAAAGATTCTTGAGTGGAAAAAGTAGTCTTAAAATTAGAATTTAGGGTGACAACATTTTTTGGAGCTTTCAACAGCATGTTGCAGTCTTCTTTAGGAGATTGAGTTTCATTAATTGTAATGAAGATGGCACAGTTATTGTAGGGATGAATCTTTTGTCATTATAATACACAGACGTTTAACATTTGAGTAGCTAAATAAACTCTACTGATGTGCAATTGAAAGCTCTACAAAAAGCTAGTAAATGGACATGAGTTTTGATTTTTATAGTTATTTCACTTATAGATGTACTGTAATAGTGATGTGTGTAGTCATTTATTTAAATGTGTGGTAGTGGAGCTGAGCATTTTTCATAAATGTTACAAAATGTGGCAGTTTTGTCTGAAAAATGATTCAGCTCACCTCAATATTTAAATAAGGAGTTTTGTATAAAGCTGTAAAAATGTTTAACTCTTGTTTTGTCATTTGTTTTTTTGTTTTCCTTTCCAAAGATGATGTGGAGATAGAGTTCGGTAGGTGTTCTCTCCTTTTTTCTCCTTCTCCGTTTAACTTTTAATAATTCAGCATTCTCTCTAACTTCGACTTATATCCATTCTTTGCTTCTTTGGCACTCACAGCTGAGGAAATTGAAGGTACTACTCATCTGACAACTCACTAAATAGTATTCTCCCAAGATCATAAGCTGACAGTAAACCCATTTTTCATGAGTTCCCCTTCAAGATAATAATGTGTAATCGAAGGTCTACCTCTCACCTCTGGCCTCCATACTTCCTGTTTTCATTTGGCTTGTCCTGTCATGTCAAAGCTAATCACTCATAAAAGGGGAGCATCAGGCATCGCTTCCAGTTTCTCCAACAAAACTTTGGAGAAAACATATAAAACAGGTTGTTGGCACTTGAATTGTCCAAAGCTTCATCTTTCACCAGCTAATCTGTCATTTTCATAAGAGCGGACAATGTTTGGACAGTCATCCGTTCATATATACGCCTCCAGTAAGATCGGCACCACACTCACTCACAATACTAAATTATTCATTGAAAGTACAACCAAAGCAATGGTCAAGGATGTAGTGGAGTGCAAAACAAAATTCAGTTTATCTTTATCAGCCACGTTTTTGTAAACCAAATACTTTTGATGTATATTTTTGAAGGCTTTTCTTTCCACTACATCATGACTTTGACTTTGGATAAAGTGGCAACCTTTCTGAAGATTAAAGACACAAAAAGACAAATAAATCTGTTTTGTGTCTTGATTTAATCTTGTACACACATTTTACTTTTTTCCTCTCTTTCTACTGTGTAGATGAAAGGTAGGTACCATGTTTGAATACTTCCTTTAACTTTCTCTGTGCCTCTCTTCTGGCTTCTGCTTCCTTTCTTTCTTTCCCTTATCACCAGAGGATGCCGACTATAGTAGTGGATTCCACCTAGGTGAGAGATGCCTTCTTCTTCTTCTCTTACTTTTGTCCTCTGCTCCTCCTGATGTGACTGTTTTGTTGATGCATTAACAGTGAAATTAATAGCCAAGATTGTGTCTCCTTTCTGTAATCTTCCCTCATCCTTTGTAGCCTTTCACCTCATTCAGTCCTTTATAGTCTGTTCCATGTTACAATGACTTACCTGTTTACCTTAATCCTCTTGACATGTTCTGATAAAGCCAAAAGTGTTTTTGATACAACTGATTCAATATGGACTCCTATGTAAAAACACAAGACTAATTCTGGAATGGCACACTAGCCTACGATGTGCTATTTCTGCCCCCTCGCTGACAGCATGAGTGCACTGGCAGATCATGTCATGGATTTTCAGAATGTAGTACTTATCCTGTTCTGCCTCTGCTGTGGGTCTGAGCACATCTTTGAGAACGGTTCTGGGTAGATTTGGGTTAAATGGACGGCTTGTTTTCCATGCTTTGTTCTGGAGGTCCGGCCAAGCGACGGCCTCATTGATGTGGTACTGGTCAGACTTAATGACAATTACCGTTACTGCTTTGGTTCTGTAGCCCTTTCCAAAGAGCTGCTTCCAATTCCCTGTCTTGTACAAAAAATGTTCCCCATCATGTTTTTATTACCACTGTCATTTTCCCGACAAATCATAAGGTGTCGTCCCTTTGGAGCACCACAAGCCGTCCTGGCTGGCTCATGTACAAATGCTCTGTCATTCCATCTCAGGTTCTGTCTCTTCTTTCTTCAGTTTGGTCTATATTCAGATCTTGAGCTCAAGAGGTGAACTCTCCTTGCACATTATACTGTTTGGACTCCAGAATTTGCAGGACATTCAGCGCACATGCAAGTTTATAAATACTGTGTTGAGCCATGTCTGCCAAGCTCAATCAGGGTCACTTCCACTGGCTAAATTATGCCAAACACCAGTCCATTTTTCCACTATACTCTGTCCCCTTCAGGCTTGACCTTAACTTAACCCTGACTCTGCCATGAGGTCAATGACCTCAACCTCTTGTCTTCCTTTTTGGTACCCAAACATCATCCAGTGCTTGAACGGGTTAGCAGCATTTCTTGACTCCAGCAGCCCAGAACGGGATTTACATGAAATGAGAGAACCTCTGGAGTAGGAGAAAAAAAGTGAGCTATAATAACATCTTCTCTATGAGAGTACTTGCTGCATGGCTTTTCAGCTTGTTGGATGTGGTTGTATGATTTAGAGTTGGTCCATCCCTAAAGTTTGAAATCTTAGAACTTGCAGATGCTTTTGCAATGCTACTGAGGTTGCATAGGGAAATAAAGGAGGCGGTGGGAGGGGGTCAGCCGTTGTTGTCCTGGGACTCACTAAAAACCAGGCGTTTCATCCAGGGGTGGGGCTCTACATCACGTACATGCTGCGCGTTCTCGTAGGCTGCCTCTGTACAAAGTAGGCTACTGTACACTTAAGAGATAATAATTGTAGCCTACAGTCTATGGGTAAATTTACATACAAACCAACGATCTCATAGCCTGTCTATCTACTCCAAAAATTTCATACAGACATATTAAAACATCCTTTCATTAACATGCTCCCTTAAAAAAGTATAGGACTAGGTGTGTATCCCCAAACACAAGGTAATGTAATAAAAATAACAGATCTTTTGTGTTTGTTTGTGGTCTAAATGGGTATAATCTGCATGTTTAGACTGAGCAAGTTGCTCTTAAACACTTATTTTCAACATATCTGTGAAATGTAAAGATTTACCACAAAGCAGGAAGAGGAAAACTAAATCCCTGCAAACATGCATTCACCAGATGACTCAAGTTTGAATGTTAATCCTTTTTATTCAACCTGTTAACAAAGTGAAGAACAAGTAGAGTAAACAGATAGATATAAGAATCTGACCGTTCAGTATACCGGTATGCTAATCTGACAAAGTATGACAACCGGACAGAACACCAGCTCAGCAGAGGGGGTAGAGCGCTGTGATCACCCCAGTAGGGAGGCAGCACCCTGCGGAGTTGAAAGACCCCTGGCTGGATAGACGGAGCGGGCTCTCACAGGCGGCCCCATGGTCAAACTGCATGCCACCCACAGAGTCACCTGCCCTGGTCTGCTGTTCCCCATCATGAAGAACCAGTGCAGGCGGGAAGAAATGGGTAGAACGGCAACAAGTGCGAGCTACGTGGTCCACAAGCGCCGGCACGGTGCTTCCAAGAATGTTCACTGCCACATTCCAGTAAACCACGCCCACTCTGGGCGAAACGCCTGGTTTTTAGTCAGTCCCTTGTTGTCCTTATTGTTTGGTTTGTTTTCCCTCCATGCCTCTCTTAGTGATGCAATGTTTGCAGGGTCTGTTGCCAGAAGAAATCCTTGAGACTACTTGGGGCAAGCAGATTCTTGTGCTCAGAGATTATGGTTGAGTTTTAAAGCAGGCACATCAAAGAATGAAGTCTAACTATGGAGAATCAATGCACTGTCACAAGATGCTTTTTCAGTAGGTCCTTATAGTCCTTACAACTTTTTCTGATGGAAATAGTGACATTTAAGGAGTGCTTGTCATTTTTACTTGGACAATAACTAGCCCTGTTTCCATTAGCATAGTTTCGCCACATTCAAAATTATGCATCGGAAAAATTTGACAGAAAGCAATTCAGAAGAGCTCCTTTTTTTAAACGTACTAACTTAAAAAGTTTTTTCCTTTTTCACACAAAAAAATTGTCTTTACACTTTCTTTAAGGTTAAGGGTTAGGGCTTGGTCATAGTCTTTGCTTTTTGTAGGCTGTTGTAGTCTGTTCATTGCAGTGTTACCTGTTGCCTGTACCTCAACCTGGAACTGCACAGCTTAGTTTATTAATTCCAAACTGACTAATGAAAACAAGCAACCCTTTCTTGCAATGTTTCACTTCAAATTCTGTATACAATTACATGAAAAGACATTTACAGCAATGATTAATCAGGTTAGTTAAAATGGCTGTTTTTCCAGTGTATTTTTAGTGTTTCCTGTGGAATTTAGTTGGTCGGTTTCTGTTCTGCATTTTTAAGGAAAGAAAATAACTACATTGCAACAGCATTTAATAATGACCTTTAATAACAAAAACAGTATTAATTATTGAGCCATGATGCACTCAATGACATACTCATCTGCAGCACAGAATGACTCTGAACGTCTCTGGCAACACATTTTGGGCAGTTTGTCCAAGTAGAGTTACTGTTGCGCATGCACAAATGGGCAGTTGATCCAGTAGTGACAGGCAGCAGAACCAGCCAATAAAGATGCAACCACTCTTCCGTGTTGTAAAACCTTAAAAATTTTTATATTCAAGACTGTAATATGCATAGCCTAATGTGTATGCCTATTATTGATTTTTTTTGTATCAAATGTATGGTGTGGCAGCAAGGATTTTGCCGTGGCAGTGCGCCACAGCAAAACCTTACCAGCAGAAACACTGATTTTGTACACATCAATGCACCTTGGAATACTTACAATGTGATTTGTGTGTGTAAGCACAAATGCCCAGAAAGTGACTCTGAACATCCAAAGAAAAAGAGGGGCAGATGAATGAAGGGCAAGCAAGAACCTCTAAATCAGTTAAAGCTGAAGCAAACAGGGCTGGGATATCCATCAGTTCCTTACAACCCAATGACATCCAAGTGATGGAAAAAATTGTGAAGTGTTATGAACTGACATAAAAATCCTCCGTTTCCAAAATTACATGAGTTCATCCCACCACAGATTCATTATCTTCAGATGAGCAAGAGCCAATACACAGAGACATTGTCTTTGAAACCGGATCTGATGCAGAGGAATAGGCCTTTTATAAGATTACCTTGATCTTAATAGATATTCAACGTTTGGATAGAGTCACAATAAGTGTAGGTTGACAGGTATGCCTTTATCTGCTTTATAACCAGCCGTTCCAGTGTTTTAATGAGACGGAAAAGCAATGTGGAATTTCCCTGACTTTGGCTTTGTTGTAGAGCATCTTCTCCGTCTGAACATCTGACTGATGAGACAAACAGGAAAGCAGGCATTTAGCCCCAGAAATCTTGGCACTTGGAGGGCCTTTTTGGCATGTTGATAGTGACTTCAAGGACTCCAATAGTAGCAGTGTGTGTGAGTGTTTTGTTTTTTGGGGGGTTTTTTTTGCTAACACGTAAGGCATCAGGCATCATTTTAGAGACGAGACATTCCTGAGCCTAAAGAGCTGTGGGATAAGACAGAGGGGAAAAACAAATAGTGCTCGACTTAAACAGACCTCTTGCAGCCAAAGGTCTAGAGCGCTGTTCCATCATATAAGCCTGTAACACTTGGGTCGGGTACCACTTTCCAAACATTTAGTGTAGGATCTGTGAAAACTACTCCCAGAATGTGTTCTCCAAAGATAACGCTCTAATGAGTTCACCGCTATGGACTGCTACATGTTCAACTTTCATACTCATGCGTTTTGTTTTTTGCATTCAGTGCATTTATCTCTCAAAGGTTGAAGGACATTGAGAAGAAAATCATCTTGTTGAAATCCCTACAGACAGAAGATTAGATCAAGCACTGTTTGTGATCCTGTCAACACTTTCTCCTGTTAGGAAACATTTATGGGATTGATACAATCAAATCTCAATGCCTTTCTCAAATGAATCTTAGCAGTTGTATGGGAGCATTTGGCTGCTTTACCTGTATTATCAGGGTTTCAGTGGCTCCTCAAGAGGTCTCAAAAATCATTTCACACCAAGCCAAAATTTTCATGTAGAAAAATTCATACATTGTATAAAAACTGATGTTGGATGTAATGGGGTCTTACGAATTCTTGCTGTCCACTTGAAAAACATTGAAAAAATCATGAGAAATGTTCAGACATATAGTGTCCTTTTGGAAATTTGGTTGTGTAATGAAATCTTTTGTTACAAACCTACCTACAGCAGGGTACCTACCGTCTACAAATCCCTGTCATTACGACACAACGAAAGGCTCTGTACACTATTACACACACCTCTGACCTGGACAGGAGTCAAGCTTCTCCAAGGCATGATGTTACTTGAGCACCTCAGAAACAGAGGACTATAATGGTTATCAAACAAACTTCTACCCTATAATGATTTCACAATATCACCTGATATGACACCTGGGACTCACCATGTTCTGTGCACTTCTCCTTAACTATTGTTTGACTCCCTTTTCTCTTCCAAAGTAAGCTTTTTTCAACAAAAATTAAACATGGCAATGTGTATCATTCACACTGGACATGATGTGTGTCGTCATATGGAGAAATTCCCATGCAGATTTTCAATTTTTTTGCATCATATTTTTAAATCTCACTGGTGTGCATTGGTATTTAAAGTCCAAAAGTTGAATTTTAGTACTTAAAATGTCTTCATTTGAATGAAATATGATTTTGACTGGTCTTAAAGGTTCGGTTTGGAAGGTGGAAGATACTGAAGAACTTGTGAGCAAACATAAGGAATTTTGAGGAAAAAAATAAATCATTGCGTAGGCTTCATGGATGTCGGCACACATCTTTTACCAAGATAGTAATTGGGTTACAACTAGGCTGGACTTAGCTCATGTCAATACACAATTGGCTCACAAACAGGATTTAATAGTCTTACATTTAACTTGTTAAAACCAGCAGAGACTCAGATTGTGCAAGCAAATCAAATTGGTGATAAATCAAGTGTAGAAGTCTTTATCCCAACCTGCGCTTTTGTATTTTTGTCATCATGAGGAGCAACACACTTGTTGTTTTTATTCACTGTTGGGGTAATAATGGCTGACAGTGTGGAAAGTGTCATCCTCTCTTGCTGCCTACTATGCATCTTCCTCATTGCTTCCAACCAAGCCAGTAATAGGCACTTATAATGAGGCTGAGAGAGCCGGTAATGCTTCCCACATTTGGTGCCCACGAACGGGACTAAGTGTTACAGCGTTAAACCGCAGCGGGCGGCTTTGAGCCGAAAGCTCACTTAATCCCCAGCTGCCATGCCTACTTAATTCCATAGATGTCGTCTCCATTAGTCCTGAGGAGAGCGGGCCCCCACCAGGAGAGCCAGGATGGCACTGGAGCTGTCAACACGGTCTCCTGTAGTTAGGCTACAGGGCCCAGACGGCGGCCCTCGTTGCACTGAGGCCCTCTAACAGGTGGTTTCACTATGAGCCTTTTCCTTTTAGCTCTGCAGAACTTTTCTTTCTCCCTCTCTGTAGAAAATGAAGTTTGATTGGAAGGAAAATGGCAGTCATTTTTTATTCTTCTCAGTGTTGTCGTCTAACTGATCGCCTACGCGTGACGTCTGGAAGACCTGATGCTCAAATTGTTCTCAGGCTTCTCCTCTTTCAGACACCTATTGGCACGATACAAGTCTTTTTGAGTCATCTGTTATTTTTTTAGGAACATTTGTCTTACGGTACTGCTTTTTCCTTTACAGTTGTAGTTTTTTCTTTGTTTTTTTAAAGGTGCGTGGTCATAGCTATTCACAGGATGTTAGTGACCGAGTGGGCAGTTTGTATTCACAGTTTGCAGAGGCCTCCGGGTGCTTTCTCTACACACATGCTGAATTTCCTACGTGGCTGTGAGATATTATCACACTGGAAAGTGGGCTTGCAGGACTGCTGATGATTTCCAAGCAATTGCGTGTGCATGCATGTGTGTAGTCACAGCTTGTGTTTACACTGTGTTAAATATGCTCATCTTTTTTCCTCCTCTTTTTTATGTTTTACCAAAAGCTCTTTCAATTGAAATGCTAGTGTGTGTGTGTGCACGAGAGAGAGTGATGAGTGTATGGGAGTGTGCATGCATGCAAGTTTTCAATTGCATTTCTGGCAATTACCCAGTCACGGCCTGGTGCACACCATTAGGAGGTGCGTGTGTGTGTGTGGGTCACAAGCAAGGAAACTTTAACTCGATTCCCCAAGACACACGACGTTCTGGTGCGGAAAAACACACCAGTACACTGCCACTACTCTGCTCTCATTCTGGGGAAATTCAGAACAGATCTATTGTCAACAAACCTAATTCAACCTGTCCCATCACAAAAAAGAGGTACTGGATCTCAATGCCACACATAGCATACATTCTTTTCCTGTCAGTGTGCTTGGATCATCCTGCAACAAACATATTGGTGTTCCAACATATCTGAGGCTTTTCATGACAAACAGACAGAATTTGTCATCCAGACAGACTTGAATCATTCTTTAATTCTGGATTGAATTAATTTTAATCTTTTTGTACATATAATCCAGCCTTCGCCACTACTGAGGATGAGACTTCTTTTGGTTTTTGGTGAAGGATGGTGTGACTCGCTGCTGCACTAGGCTTTCATGTATTTTTCCTCAGGCAACACTTGAGGGAGAGAGCAGGAGAATTCTCCCCATTAATTGGATGAAGCTGTTTTTTAAGTGATTTTGAGGGGAAACTGCATTAGAGAGTAGCAATACTGCGGTAGAGCCTGGTTAATGAAACCCTGTGCACCTGCCTGCCCTGTGGAAAGAATCAGAGATTACTGTAGGAGATGGCAGTTTGTCAGACTCCGAGACAGATAGAATAAATGACTTCTTTAGTATTAGTTAAAGCCTAATTAGCCACTAGTGTGTTTATATTGTGATAAATGACTGACCACCGTGTTATTATGGGTTTGAACTTTCAATAGGATATCATTAACATTATACTCTTAATGTTTATTGTACTGATGTCAGCCCTGAAGGATATTGGTTACAGTTTGATGTCTTCACAGCAGAAATGCAGATGAGCGGTGTATGTTTTCCACTGTGTGGCAGGGAGTTACAACATGTGTGGGGGTAGGCCACAGCACAGCGTAGGGATGGGGTGGGGGTGAGGGCGCTGAATGAGGAGATTAACCACAGGAGAAATGGCACAGACGATGTAAGCCACAGTATCCCCACAGTGGAACAAAGTCTGCCCTAAATGTTCAGTGTAATATTATATTCCGGTGTGTGTTTGTATATGTATACACAAGGCTTATGCAAAAACATTCATATTCTCCTCTGGTTACGGACATGGTGTTTCATTTGTAACTCAGTGCAGGTCTGTAGCCCCATCACTTATTCAGAGACTGTTTGGAAAGAACAAGATGAGAAGAATGCACACTCTCTGCAGTTGTAGCCAGTTTTTATAAAGTTTGTGGAAAGTACTAACAGAGTCATTGTGCTTCATAATTTTTGTCCATCCTTAAGGATTATCTTACCATATCGATAAATAAGAACCATGAAGTTCAATTAGATACATCCACTGTCCTTGCATCATAATCTGTTCATGCAGCTCCATCACTTTCTAACATTTATGGCATTAAAATTGATCTGTGAGGTCACAGATCACTGTGATCGGTCAGGTCAGACCTTTGACCAACAAGCTCAGTTCATGCTTGACTCAAATAAAATATTGGTGCAAAAAAATCCTGAAATACCGTACTTATTGGAAAGGGCAGACAAAAGCTGATGGCTTTGACCATGACCTTTGACCTCTGTTCATCATTCATACACCAATTCCTTTCAGTCACAAACTGACACACTTTGTCATGCTGTGCATCTGAAAACTGAAATAATGAACAAAAAGGCAGAAAATAAACCATGTCTAAGCATAAATAGGATGTTGCACATGGTAAATTCTGGAGATTTTCCTCTTCAAACAAGTGTAACACTACACTAGATACTGGCTCCATTGATTCCCACTGGAAAAAACTGTCATGCTTTTTTCCAATTGTCATTATGGTTTGATTTGTTTATTTGGACGCTCTTATGAGATAAAAAGTTGTCATTTTGTAAATAATTTATCCATTAATAATAATAAAGATAATTTTACATATTTACTGGTGTAATTGACAACAATCTGATTAATTGGACATTCGGAGTTTGTGTTTATTGAATGAAGCTTTTTTTTTTTCTGCCAGACAGCTCTGTTGGTTAAGAATCTACAGTCAAAATATCTGAACAGAAGAACAGAGCCATATTAGCTAATGTTATCTTTACCTCAATTTTATTTTACATGGTATACCGAGAAGCCTGCTAACTTGTGGATGTAAACACCACGTAACATTGATCTAGCTCTTATCAAACACATCTGTATGTTTTAACACTAAGTAGTTGAAATTCCTCTTTTAACTTAACATTTCGGATCAGCAGTTTGTCGTTTAAATTTAGCTTAGCGAATTTAACCCTTTCAGTCTTCCCCAACTTTTCCCTCTTGTCTAAATCTTGTTACTTACCAGAGTGAGAATGTGAGAGTGAACGAATAATGGATCCATTGTACGCGTTTTGAGTATGTGTTAATAGAAAAGCGCTATATAAATCTAATCCATTACTATTATTATTATTATTATTATTATTACTTCTGACTCCAAAGAGCAGATTGAAATTGTGCTTGGTTTACTAGGACAAATAACATTATTTTCTGAATGTATGAGGTGAATTTGAGATAGTCAGTTGGGAGACCTCTGGTGAGTTCACTTGGACTGACCCGTGAATATAAAACCACTGTCCTCAAATTAGTGATGATTGTCTCCGTTTATATTTATAATGGCAGTCATGCTACATTTACTTAGATCCACACACACAATCCCACTGTCACAACTGTCAATGTAGATGAATAGCTACTCATAGCTTGGCAGTGATATCAACAACTATTGTAGGTCTAAATGTAAATTCACATTGTGCTATATGACTGCAACAGTCAATTACATTGTGAGAACACCTTTATTTTCTTGTGTTTCTCACTAGGAACACTAAGAAGGTCCCAAAATGTAGCGCAGAAATCCAAAAAAACAAAACAAGGTCTTGATTAAACAGCAATAAAACTAATTAAAAAAAAGAAAATTCAGTAATGTTTGTTGGAACTTTTTGCAAACATTATACCCAAGTCCCCCTACTGATATGTGCATGCACAGAAGAAGAAATTTAAAATCCATTACATGTCACCAGGGGAAAATATGAATAAAGTGTTTGAGTATGATATCCAGGGAAACTAGCTGGCTGAGTGTTACACTGTAGTTCTTTCACCTACAGCAAAGATAGGCGTCATAAAACAGAGCTGCATGATACGATATGAGGCATTGGACATCGAGGAGATGTTTGCCAAGACACAGAAAAGACCATAAATCCAAGTGCACAGCTGTGGGCTTATGTGTACATACAGTACAGTTGCGCTTTGAATTTACACACATGTACTTTTTCTTTTTTTGTAGATTAATGTGTTTCTTTGTCTTCCCTCCTGTCCTCTCTTTTTTCATCTCAACTTCCATCCAGCTGGTTTCAGGAGAAGCTTCCGTCTCAGCAGGAAGGACAAGAAGACTAATAAGTCCATGTATGAGTGCAAGAAGAGTGAATTGTATGACATGGCTGACGTGCCCACATACGAGGAGGTCACTGTGTACCGCCGGCAGAGTGGAGCCAAGCACAGGCTGGTTGTACTGGTCGGTGAGTACCGCTTTGGCAAACATATGACAGAAGAGAACGTTTATTTCAAACAGAAATATTTCCAACAGGGATAGATCATTTTTCCCCTACCATGGGTCTTTTATGTATTTCAGAAATATTATGACTTGTGAGCTAATACAATCACTGAATCTGTAAATGAAATTATTCCCATAACAGAGCTTATAATAAGCTCTCTTTCAGTAGTAGATTCGATTATAATTTTTAATTGGTTTGGGTCAAAATGTGTTGCGGGCCTTGAGTTAGCTTCAGTATGTCCATAAATCATCCCAAAAAAAACAGAATATGTGATCTGTTTTTAACATGAATATAAATCATGCTGAAAAAAATGATGGTTCAATATGTATCTTTTGTTTGTTCATGTGTACATGATGTTTGTTGTCATTAACTAACTCCATTTTAAAGCTGATCTTACCTGGTGTTGAACACTGTAGAGGAGCAGGAGAGGCATTGAACAGATAAAGACAGCATTTTATAGGATTTTATAGAAAAACTTGCCCATGTCTTTTATATAGAAATTAGTGTACTGTTTTAATGAATTCAGGCAATGGAGTCAATTGTTAGAAATAGTTAGCTGCAACTACAGCCAGACTCCGACATACACTTAGCATAAGCACACAAGCAAACACATTGAACATTTAATTAAGATGAGTTACGGTGAGTAATACATATTTGAAAGCATTTATTAAAAGCCGAAAACCCAATATAACCTTAATATTTTGAAGTAATTCAATTGACTGAGGTTTTCCTTTCTAAAAATAATTTAAAAAATAATAATTTAAAAAAAAACCTAAATAGCAAAATCAAATTGATTCTCTTCAGGAGCTTTCATGCTCAACAAATATTCAAAATGGTTGTTTCTTGTAATATATAACATGTAAACATGTTTCTTTAGATTGAGTAAAGGAGTATTTTAGGTCATGTTTCATTTTCACTTCATGGAGGCAGAAAACAATTGATTAAAATTATTAATCATTACTCTGAAGAAAAAGAGATTTAATTATTTAGCTGTATTGTCCAGCTCTTTGTACAAATTTTTCATGACGTTTACAGTTGATTAATTAATACCTGGTACTTGTAAGACCTTAGTGACATTAGCTACTAGTAGCACTTGGTTGGAACTAATTAATTGTAGCTGCTAATGAGACCACCTAGCCTCCTACTTAGTATGTTTCTACATTATGCAAATCCGACATTGTTTTTACAAATGTGTGTTGTGGTGTTTAGCGGAAATGACTTGGCAGTGTTTAACATAACAAAGTCTAGTATTTCGCTAAGTTAACGTTAGTAGTTAATCACCTCACCCAAATGTTTAGATTATTTTTTAGATATGTATTTTTTTATACATAGAGATACAAAATGCCAGAAAAAAGAACTTTGTACAATTAGTGCATCAAAATCCACCATGTTTGAATTTCCCTAGTGAAGGACCTCCGACCCCTGCTCAGTGTGTCTCCGCCAATGTTAAAGGAAGTGTATATCCATGAGCTGTGATAGCACCTCTTCCCACACACAGGGCTGTTTGCAGTGAATGTGGAGTTCTATGACTGTCAAACTTGGTGCTGTACAAGGCATATTGTAGATTTTAATAAAAGAACTCCCTTTCCAATGCGGTAACACACATCGGTTCCAGAACCTGGAGTGTCACTCAGAGTTTTGCAGCCCCAGATGGCCTGGCCTAGCCCTCCCATGACCCCCAGTTCCAGAAATGAGCTTCCCAATGTGGTGGCTCCTTAATTTAGACTGTCATCACTCACTGAAATCAACAGTGCAGACCTCATATTAATCAGTCCTATTGAGTATTTCATTTACAACACCTCACTCTCAATGTCCTTTTAATATTTCGAGCCGATGGAATTGTTAACACTTTCCTGGAGGAGCTGGTGTTACAAAGCCTCCACAGAGCTGTATAAGCTGCCAAGTTCTTGAAATGAATTTAGCGGGTTCTCATTCTGTGTTTGTGGTTGGGGAACGAGCGTTGCCAGTGAACGATGGAACAATTGAAAAAGCCAGGTGCAACAGCAAAGACTTCAGTCTTTCTCAGGACCAACCGTACCAACAGTAAGTTCTAGCTTTTCCACAGCTTTTCCTTTTTAGGTTTGTGATTTTAAAAAAAATGACAAGAATGTCCCAGACACAGATGGAAGAAAACATTCCCCAAATTTTCAGCTCAATTCCTTCCAATCTATTTCCATTCATCAAGAAAAGACTAGAGATGCACTCAAAGAATGAGTTTTCATTTCACATCTTCTGGCAGCAATTTTTAAACAACCACGAGGCTAGTGTAGAAATGAAAACCACTCACAACTTTTTCTTTTCTTTTTTTTTTATACATACACAATCTCTCTCCTGTGTTGAGCCTGATTGGCCGGGCCTTGGTTCACCAGAGCATGGACTTCATCAAGCGTATTGCTAATTAGCCGAAGCCATTTTCTTGCCTGTACGTCTTGGCCCTTCCACAGAGGATGCTGAACCTCTCCCACCTGTCATTTTAATGTAAATATTTTCAATTAACTTCCATAATTTGGAGGACAACCTATGGACAATTTCACACGTAACAAAGCAGAGGGCCAGGAAAAGATCTGCTTTATGTTTCTCTGCCTCCCTCTATACCAGTAATCATTGGTTTGTAATCTCTGTAACCCCTTGTGCCTTTTTTCTGTTATTTAGAGACAGTTCTTTTTATTTCTTTTAATTTTTTTAATTTGTTTCACTTCCATACCAGCTCTCTAGACCTCGCTGTAAATCTCATGGATTTTCTTGGAAAAAACGTCATCTGAAAACTCTAACCCAAGTCACCTTTTCATTTTTTAAAATATGGTCCTCAAAGGTAAATGTCATCATTATCATTATCTAAGCCTCAGCCTGAGGATTGGGTAGAATTTTTTTTACTAAACATCCCTGAAACCATAAGAGTAACTCACATGTATTAATTTAAGTAGTAGCTACTAAAATCTGTTTGATAAAAATGATAAATAATAAATAATTGTTACAAGAACAAAGAATTTTTCATTTTCAAACATTACCATTCCTACTAGTTTACTTGCAACCAATCTTTGATACTTTTAATATTAGTGCTGTGACAATTCTGAAACCAAATCCACAATACAAACCTCTACCATCTTATTTTGATGGTTAACAGACATGGTAATTATTTTTAAAAATGTATTTATGTATTTTAAATTTTACTGCTCTTAAGATGACAACTTGTTGTTAATTTACTAAAAACCCAGAAAATTTCCCTCCATTTTGCCTTAATTACAGCCATCCTATGGAAAACAAACAAACAAACTCCATCCATTTTCTGAACCCACTTAATCCTCACTAGGCTCCTTGCTTGGAGCCTATCCCAGCTACTTAAGGTCGAAGGCGGGGTCCACCCTGGACAAGTCACCAGTTCATCTCAGGGCTGACACAGACAAACAACACTCTCACATTCACACCTATGGGCCATTTTAGATTAACCAATT